>JAOUQU010430146.1:0-10225 GCA_028566735.1 Ammoglanis amapaensis | reverse complement strand
ACACACACACACACACACACACACACACACACACACACACACACACACACACACACACACACACACACACAATTACTGGATGCATGTTAGTGATTTCATGACATGAGGTTGTGGGCTGGTGGAAATTTAAACTTAAAACTTTAAGCTCCTAACCGAACAATCATAATTAGTGGTGTGAGCGCCACTGATAGTTTACATCACAAGCGGGGAAAAAAACACATGTATAGATTCTATAGTTTACACAACATTGTGGTGGAGAAAACGAACAATTGTTGCACAGCATTCATGTCCTGCAACATTTCTTTCGGTGCTCTGTGTGCTTTCTCTTAACTGAGATGAGATGAGAATGAGACCCCCGGTGTTAACCCTCAGTGTAATTCAACAAAGTTATATTGGTATTATGTTATGTAGGTATTATCCACTTCAACACCAAGATAGACTTAATGCTGCTAAATTTAATTCGCTTTGTTCAAGAAATAAAAAGAGCATTTGAGCTATACACGAAAGCATCAACTGAAAATGATTTTATGGTAATCTGCCTATTTTTCTATTGTTGTTTTAAATATATTCTGAACAGATAAGCGTTATACAACGATATACAAAAAATATATGACGACTTTTGGTATCAATTCTAATCAGAATCATTTACTGGAGATTTAACTGGCCAAGCTTAAACTGAACTCGAATATAAAAGATGTTCATATATTTGAAGCTACAAGGAAGACTAAGAACTATTTTAGGTTGTATATATGACGACATACAGCTCCACAGCAGAACCCAGGATATTATATTACAGTATATTGCAAAAGAGACACATAAGCACCGTATAGGCTCGTAATGTAATCACAGTCAGCACTTGACATGGCTAAAGAGCATTAAATAAAACAGCTCCAACCCTCTCCATCAGCAGGGTATTCCTTCCCTCGCTTTATTTCTGTCAGGTTCACATATCCGCCGAGCCTCTTTTAGAATACTAAACGCGTCGCTACCCCGTCAGCGTGGCGCGTACACGGCACCAGACCGCTCACTCATGGTTTCCATGGGAATCCGTAGCGACAGCTTGCCGTCCTGTAGTGGACAGAGCTGGAAATGAGAATCCAAACAATAGACTAATTAAAGCTCACTTGTTTTGCAGCTGCAGGTCTGGCAGCCGTGCGAGTCGAGCTGGAATCCAAATTCACAGTCCTGGTCGGTCAGTGTGCAGTTCTCGAACACGCCACAGCCAGGGGGCGCCATTGTGATGTAGGTGGGCTCTGGAAAGGAGGGAAAAAAAAGAAGAACACAATTTCATGGTGGTAGTGAGTCAGGCTAGGTACTGTCAGAATATCTCCGGAGTCATTGTGTGTTTCTGAGAGGCCGAGAGAGTCTGACAACTCATAGTAAGTGTGTTTGTGAGTCATGGATGTTAAAAGCCATAATAAACAAAAGCTTTATATTACGGATTCTTTTAGTGGCTGACAGTGAGATGACAGTAAAACAACAGAACGGTATAAAAAGCCAGTGTAAGACATTTATATTTTCTACACTTTAAAGACCTTTCAGCTAAAGCGCTTCGGCATATACAGTCTAAAAAAATGCAACCTGGTTTGGGATCAAACATGCAACCTTCTATTCCAGTAACTAAATTGTGTAAAACAATGTGGAAGAATTGCTGAATAATTAATTATAAACCATTAATCAAACCCTAATAAGATGCATAAAATCAAGCATAAATGTACACAAGTGATCTGACAGACCACACTAGACACTAGACAACTTTTACCAGTTAATTAATTTGTTTCATACTGGTTTGGATGTTTAAATGAGTCTTCTCTTGACTAATAAGGGGAAAAAAACTCACTTCCAAGTTCACAAGTCAGCACCTCGAAGACATGACCGCTTTATGGCAAACACTAGGGACACTACCAAGGGACCCTCCCCGGGTTCAGATTGTTGGTTTACACTCGGAATGAACAAATTTGTTGCTCCTTTTCGGAAATAGTTAGAATTTTTTGACACTAGCTTTAAATAAACAATTGCACTGTTGTCAGACATTCGGGTGTCAGATCCCTCACGTCAGACATAAAAATGGATCTAAAGGTGGCGCACAGTGAAGGGCTTCATTTTGCGCCGTTAAAGTTAAAGAATCTTTAGAATATGATTACGACATTCCAGTACAGCATCATTATGAGCATGTGTGTGTCCTAAACTTGTAACCTGTTGTTATTGTACTTTTAACGTATGCATGTAAGTTATCTCTACCTGTCTACTGATAATGTAGTATGAAGTATATAGTATATAACATTTAATATTTAGCACTGTTGTCATAATAAAGTTTTGTAAACAAACGATCTCATGGTGTTTTGTCCCTGACGTTTAGATAAGTATACTAAGCGTATTGTATATGAAATAATATCAACGTCGCAGTCAGCAGCCCGTCTTCACGACTGCAAACATTTTCTCCAGACCTGTAAGGGGAGCCCTGTTAGAAAACCAAACGAGGGTTGTCTAGTGTGCCTTTAACTCCACTTCTTAAAAAAAAACTTTAGTTAAACTACAACGTGATAACCCATCTAGTGGCAAGGGATGTGTGCTGCAGGCCCGGTCACGGGTCACCAAGATTGGAAGTCGTAGATTTTACAATGCAAGCAATGCAGTACAGCCTTTATTCTAGGGCACTCATATATCTTTAAGCACATAAAATGACACGGGGGGCTGTTTTCTGACCTTGAGCTTTAGGTTTGTGTCCTAGACAAACAATATTAAACTGTAACCGGCTTTTGTACCAATTCAGTTCTGCCCTGCTAAAGCAACACGGACTTGCTGTTATTGAGCAAATACTGTATATACATAAACATCTGGCAGTAATGACGACTCCAATGAGACAGATTGTTCGTCGTCACTGCATTCCCAGCAAGGTTTCCAGGAATGTAAGCAGCTTCATAATTACGGGTTGACATCACTGAGCACAAAAATGTCACCATTTGCAATAGACCGCATGTAAGGGGAAGATGGCAAAGCATCACTGATTGATGTCGGAGCTGTAAAAACACATTCTTTGAAGTGAATTCAATCTGATTGATTTTTATCCCATTGAATACCAAGAAATATAGTATTGACTGTAGACGATGGGTGAGACAAACATATGAAGTCAATAATGTAAAAGGTTTTCTATATTCACTATTCTATATAAGTCCATGACGTGTAGGTTCTTTTAATCATTTGCATGTATTAAAGGATTAATGCTCTTAAAAGCTATTACGTTTATGAATTAGAATGACTTTTACACCATTTTTGTATGTTTGTACAATACGACAATCTAATGGATGCCTGATCATGAGTATGATATCCTATTTCGAAAACAACATTTTATTCCGATGACAGTCTTGTCTTTTCTACAAAGACTTGACGACTTCCGACACTATTTTAAAATGTCTTTGAGATTGGGATTTGAGCCCAATCAGTCAGATTGTCATATATATGTTTGGCATCTGTTGGCACTGACAGTCTCTCTTGATCTTTCGATGCGTTCCCTAACCGTTTATCTTTAGTTTATTCCTCACAAAGGCACAGTAATGTTGCAAAAGGAAATGGTTCTTCCTAAACAGTTGTGAGCGTCAAAGTACATAAATGTTGGTCTTGTGATGGACCATCATGGTGTTTCTGAAAAATCTGGAAGACATGCATGCAGCCATCTACATACAAGTCAATCCAGTTTCTTTATTTAACCTAAATGCATGTTTTGGCCTGTTGGAGGCAATCGGAGCTTATGAAAGAAACCAACACGACATGTAGAATCTGGAAACTTGAGACCAGCTATCTTGAGATTGACTCTAGGCCCTTGCTGGTGAGGCGACAGTGCTACAATTTTTGTAATTAGTAGTATTAATAGTATTTAATAGTATTTTAAAGTTAGTAGGAGTGTCGATGCATTTATCCACATTGTATGTGACAGTCTGAATGCCCTGGGCGAGTCAATTTTGACATCGGGACACCGATCACTCGTCTGTTCAGGCCAGTTCATGATGGGTTAAGGAGTGCACACGTTACCAAATCAACATGGGACAACTTGAATAACTTAAACAATTTACCCATTGTGTTTATTTCACTTGAATGAAATATAAAATCTTATAAACGTGTGGGTTTGAATATATCTCATAAATCTCAGAAATGTATGCAGAGGGTTTAAAATAGGTGAAGTACTCACACTTCTTACATACAAAAGAAAGCAACAGTGGTGATGAACACCTCCGTGTCTTATCTCGAACAGCTGAGCAATGCTTTTTATATAAAAACACACATCTGTAACAGCAGGATGCAGTTTCTGCGTTTTTCAAGTCCCTTAAAAATGTAAGTGGTAGAAAGTAAAGCAATTTAATATCCAAACAACATGAACAATGACTTCATTTAAAACGACT
This sequence comes from Ammoglanis amapaensis, assembly GCA_028566735.1. NCBI lineage: Eukaryota > Metazoa > Chordata > Actinopteri > Siluriformes > Trichomycteridae > Ammoglanis > Ammoglanis amapaensis. Next base: position 5,828 of record JAOUQU010430146.1, on the reverse strand, counting down.
AATCTGAACAAATAATGTATCACATGGTGATGAAGCTTGTGGTTTACACCCATAGTCAAAACAAATCGCAGAATTTACTGAGGAACGGTGAGCAGGAAAATATCCGTGTGTTTAGGTGTAACTGACCACAGCTTCAATCCCACATGAAAACAAACGAGTTTTCTCAGGTTGAATTTGACCCCTTAAGGTGTGCAGAAAACTTTCCAGAAAACTGGATTTAACTGCTTCTTTTGTGGTAAATAGACATTACAGAAAACTGTGTCTCTGTGTCACATTGCCCATGTAGCAAGTGTTTATTCTCTCAACAGTTCATAAAGGTTTCATATTCACTGAATAAGTGTTAATGAATGGGGCAGCCGTGGCCTGATGATTCGAGAACTGGGCTTGTGATCGATCGGAAGGTTGCCGGTTCGATTCTGAGTGTCGACTGAAGTGCCCTTGAGTGAAACCCTTAACTGCTCCATGTGTGATGTGGCTATTGGGCTGCCCAGTGCACCCGGCATGTGTGCTCACTCACTGCTGCCCCCTAGTGTTTGTAAATGTATGTTTCACTCAATGGATTGAGACAAATAATTTCCAAGTATGAAAAAAGTTAATATAATTAAATGTATTGGCTTATTTATATGTAAATAACATGTTAAACCCAAAAGATCTATTGGGACTGATCAAATGGGGGGGGGGGTATTCATTCTGTTGTCCGAATCCATACCCAGCTTATGGGATGTTTAATATGGCTACGTGTGTTCGTGTGTATCAGTGATGGTTCCCATAAGTCATGTTATAGCCTGACAGCCCTGACATGTCACCGCGCCACCGCCGTCATTCCTGCTCTAAATCTTACACAGCTCTCAGCCCAGCCACACCATCACAGAAAGCGAGGATCACGAAACAAGACAAGGTCGCCACTCCTAAGATGTTTTAGTGGTCTTATAATTACAAACTTACCACAGGAGACAGACAAATAACAACACGTAGGGCACAGCCTGCCGCAGACTTATAACAAACACAGGAAGAGAGAGGGGTGGCGGTCCGTCTTGGCGTGTCTGGAGGTGACCGAACGCTTGTCATTTGTCCGCTGTGGCAAGGGACAACCCAAACGCTCAAGCTATTTCAGGTGGTCTGGTCAGAGTTGGGTTTTTTTTTGTTGATAATTCCCATAGCTGCTTGTGCAGAATAAGAACCAGGCCTGAAGACAGATCAATGGCTATTATTTTTAGGGTGAGAAATTTAATTAAGTCGGATCAGATAGAGGCTCAATACAAGCATCCTCTTGTCCCTGCTAAGCCATTTTCTTTTTGTCTGTCTTCACTTTCATCTGTCTGTGCCCAAGGATATTTTTTTCTCAAACCATATTTTGATAATGAATAAAAAATTAGGTCTTTTTGTCAGGGACAATCCTAAAGCAAAGCTGCTCTTTCTAATTTATCAACAGAGATGCTTGTCATTGTAGCATCGATGCCCTTTCTGTCCATCTTCCCTTATGGGCTGATTTAAAATTTTTAAAAAGCTAAGTAAGAGCACTATATCAGTACACACTTCCAGAAATGATTTCGGATCTAAGTATCTAATGCTTGAGGCTGAAGACGTGAACAATGACTTCAATTAAAACAAATAATCAGAACAAGTTATGATTTACACTTTCAGCTTGTCATGAATATTACTGTGAAACTTATAAGCACAAATGAAAAAATAAATACTGCCTTTCAGATTTAGTATCAGACCCACGATGGCCCTGACCAGAATACCGTGGTGGTATGTGTATAATTGATCTCTTTATATCTAAAGTTCCTAACACACTTATTAAGAAAACATGGATTCTGGTTTTCAGAACGTAGTAATGATGTATGATGTCTCTTATATATATATATTTATATATATGCAATAGCCACCACATCACAGGGAGTAGACCTGGGGACATGGAGGTCTCGTTTTCCTCCAACAGCCCAAAAACACACAGATAAGGCAAATTCAAGATACGAAATTGTCTATAACTCCGTTTGTTGTGACATGTAACGGATGAGCATTTCCTGTCATGGGCGTTACCTAGAAGTGTAAAGCATGACGTTAGTAAACACATAAACAACAACAGACACATAATGTGAACCACTTGCTTATATGTACATTTACATGTCCAACTGACACTAATTATTACACACATCCATACTTCCTCTGTTAGTAGTACAAATAGCGTGCTGTTGATTTGCATATTGTATTTTGTTTGTATACCCAGATCGTATTGGAGAGATACCAGATCAGCTAGGACCAAATTCCTTGTGTATACGCACATACATTTTGATTCTTAGTTGGTAAATTACTAGCAGACAAAAAAACAAATCAGCACCGTAGAAAGTAAGAAATAAAAAAGGATAAATAGTGAAAGAAAAAAAATCTTTTCATTTGTTATGAAAGCACCAATAATGCATCTCTCATTAGAAGTCATGTCTATTAGAAGTCTAATCTATTGTCTTTTGCACAATAACAACAGATTTTTTATAGCGTACACACACCAGCTATATAGTCCAACGTTTGTGAGTTAACGTTTGTAATGTAATCACGTTTTTCCTTTTGAATTCTGGCTGCTTCGACAAAATCCGAGCTGCTAATTTTCAACTAAGGATGTGAATGAAATCAAACTGGACATAAACACACATAAACACAACTGGTCAGTCACTCCAAAGCCTAAAAGTTAAACGGTGAATATAAGCACATGCACGACAGTGTTGCACTTTGTTTAAATGACTGAATAGAGAGGACAAAGAATTCTAGAGTCCTTGCTAGTAGGTATGGCTACTTTTAAAAGCAGTGGGCATTGCAACAATTCGACTGATTTCTCACTACTCCTGCTGTAATGAGGGCCACAAATGGGACGCCTGCATGTATTTAAGCTGAGCGCAAACCGCATCCTTGTGGAATTTCAATGAACACATACACATAATATTTTTCCTCTCTTCCGTTTGGATCAAATAAATGAACAGCCAGGTCAGAGGGGCACGGAGTAGCACGGCACATTCAATACACAGGTAACCTCATACTGCAGACGCTGACCAAAATCAATACACCCTGTTTCAGTACGAAAGCTTAGTTGAGTTTTTATTAATTTAAAAAAAATAAGTGGCCAGGTCTGTGCACGGTAGGTGAAAATATCATTTTAAAATGCACTCAGGGTTATTATTCAAGCAGCTCCACACGCATCGAAGACCCTTCCAAATACACACCGTCTTACGGTGAAATAGAGACTAGCACGATCGCATCAATTACCGAGACGTGGCGGCTCTGCTCGAGCGGGCGAGCACTGTCGCACAGCGCAAAGCATGATGGATCTTCCTAACCTTCCGCACAGCAGAATGATGAGAAGCCCATCTGACGTCCTTTGATCCCGACCAGACAGTAAGATAGTCCAGTTCGGTGAAGGCGGGAAAAGGGGGGGGGGTAGCGAGGGCAAGCCAGAACGCTCTATAAAGGAATTGATTGAAATGCATTCCAAGTATTCGAGGTATGGAGTGAGGAATGAGCTGTTTGCCAATCGGGTTCTGCAGATCTGTGTGTGAGCACATACCTACAGCGAACGTGAATTCGAAGTCGGTATTTCGAACAGCTTTCCCGATAGACAACCGCATAAAAGATTAATTGAAAAGTGGGTTTTGAAAGCCAGTCAGAACTACCCACGCTCATGAGAGAGTCTTGCGGCCATGCTATTGCCTCTTTTTATTTTTACTCTTCCATCTCCTCTCGTCTCCGTTCCTTTAATTCTAAAAAGAAACGGCTACGATGAGGTAAATCCGCATCCAGATTGTAATGGAAAGGCTGCCAACAAAAAGAAATCGCGCTCCGACATGTGCTCCAAGCATCGTTTTCATTTGCAGATCTTTCCTTTGTGATGTATCGATTTGTACAGGAATGTGCTGAGTTTAATTGGAAGAAGGCAGCAACAGTCTGATAACAGCCCAGAGATATTTATGCAAGAGCAGGACCTTTAATCAGGTTTAACTCTGCCGTTGTATCGATGAAAGAGGTTAAAGCAACCCAGCCTTAAAATGTTATAAAATATTAAATCCTTAACTCAAGATATTGCTACTGTGTCAAAGAAAAATCTAGTTGCCAATAAAACGTGCTAACAAACTACCCCTAGTCTTCGCAGGGCAGTGTATTGACGTAAATACCCAAATATTTCTTTCACACAAATTATAAATCACAAACATTGATTATTTAGTGACGTGGCCTGGTGATTAGAGAACCGGGCTTGTGATCAAAAGGTTGTCTGTTAGGGTCCGAGAGTCGACACAGAGTCACGACTGAAGTGCCCTTGAGCAAGGCACTGAACCCCTAACCACGCCCCGGGCGCCAGAACTAGGGCAGGGCTCCCTACTAGATGCCCCCTAGTGTGTGTTCGCTAGTCACTGCACAAACTGGGTTAAATGGGGAGAATTAAGTTCACGTGATGACGAGTTCCAACAACCGTGCTTGCGGTCGGCAAGAATATGAAACCCAGTATATTTGTTCACTGAACTTAATATGTGTGATAAACAAATAATGTTTTGAACAATTTCTATTCAGTTTAAGAATGGAGCTTGACTGCTGTTTGCTTGTCTAAGGATACAGTATTTAAGTGATCTCTTTGGCGGGTCACCATTCATTTTTTGATGTTTGATTTGGAGAATAAAGTAGTATACTAATACTTTATAATTAAGTTAGATGTAATATAAATACAGGCAGCTATAGTCCAGATGTGTTGCTGATTTAAACCTTCCATGTGTGCCACCATTGATCAAGGCCCCTAACTACATAAAATGTTTACATGGTACTGGCACCGTGGATAAAAGCACCTGCTAAATACTGATAATAGTAAAATATTTCATGTTTCCTAGCACATCAGCATCAGTTTCTTATTATCATTAGAATGAGACAGCTTTGTAAGAGGTATTAATCAGACTACTCACAAGAACTCAAGCCTTTCAATTAGAATTCAGAATTCACAATTCAGAATGACCCTAAAATGTACTCGAACCTTTATAGGTGATTAAGGTGCTGCCCTAATGTGACTCCAACAAGAAGCGTTTTCCATAAATTTCATCCGAAGCAACTATATCCTGTTTATATAAAACCTTTCATCAAGCTAATTTATCAGTAGACTTAAAACTAATAAATATCAAGCTCATTAATTAGATTGTAACCAAGTTCTGGCAAAAATGAGGCACAGGTCTGAAGAGGAGTTCGACCATTAGCGCTTTGGCCAGTGCAGTCTTAAAACAGAGAAGACAAAATACAGAACATTCTGTGGCATGACTAGATGTGTTAAATGATTTCAAACTTCACCCGTTTATGTCTGATGGACTAAAAACACATATCAATAAAGCTTTCTTACCATAAATGCTGAAAACAAAGACTAATGCTTTAAGCTGATTACCCATCGATCCTAAATGTATCTTTAAAGATCATCAGTGTTAAAAATCTTAAGGCTGATTTATGCTTCTGTGTCAAATCGATGACGTGAACCTCAACATCTTCAAACACGTCGAAATGACACAGATCACCATTGTGAGCACCATAGCCATCCAAACATTAGAATGCGCACATTTGTAGTTGAAGTATTGATTGTTCGAAAGTATTTATTGTTCGATATCGATCAGTTAAAATCTACGACGATGAGGGTAAACACAAATGTGACAGAACCCAGAAACTCACCACCCTCTAGTGTTGTGGCAGTGAATTACTCATCTTCAAAATTCAAATTTAAATTGTATTTATCATTATACATATACAGATGTTCAGTACAATGAAATGTTTCTCTTTGCATATCCCAACTTGTCTGGAAGTTTGGGGTCAGAGCG
>JAOUQU010430125.1:0-10227 GCA_028566735.1 Ammoglanis amapaensis | reverse complement strand
GTCGACCAATGGAATTTGTCCGACTAGTAATTTTTTCGGTCGACCAACGAATAATCGATTAATTGCGGTCAGCCCTACAAAACTGTATGTTATAGGTTTACACTCGTTTTTACACACCAGTCACTGTAAACACTGTGTAGGTGGGGAGTGGCCAGCAACAGCTTTTTACCCTAGAAATGTCATAGTTCAAAACAGCGTATTTTTTATGTCTAAGAACTAGTAAACAAGTTTTGTTTAGCACATAGACTCATTCTAACTTGTTTAAAAAGGTATATATGTTTACTTTTAGTTGAGCTGTATTGTAGCTTTAATTCCGCCATTCTGTTTATAAGCATAATCTAATAGCTTTCATAAAATGAGGCACTTTTTGTGAAACAAGGTTCGTGAATTTAGTAGAGTGCTGGCTAGAAGAGACCGATGGCTATTCAGTGTGCTATTCAAGCTGTACCAGATTCAGGCACTTATATAAGCACTGACGGTACTTGTACAATGTTCTGTCGTGTTCGTTGGCAGAGGTAGATGGAAAGGAGCTTTGAACTTCTGCTGGGTGAATGTGGTGATAGTTGTGAGTCTCACCACCAGCTGTCAGCAGGAGGATTATTTTAGCTCACTGCCCTGTGCATGGCTTATTGTTTTCGTAAGGTTGGAGTAAACAGGTTGATATGTCTTTACTGTGTCATAACATATCATGTGGTGGTCTTTCAGCTGTGGAATATACACTGTTTAACAAGTTGTTACAAGTTTGTATAGTGATATTTCACAAGCCTTCACTTACAGTCCAGATTGTTTTCCATGTCACTTAGAGAGACAGTAATCATAGTAAATAAGACTCGCACTTGGTGGGTTAGACATCTTTCTCACTTGAAGAGCCAATGTAAAAAATATGTGCTGATATTTTAAGAATATCTTGTATTTGCTTCTATTTCCTATCCACTGATGAGGATTTCTGATTACAGTCGAGGTGTATTACTGTTTCTCTCAGTTTGTCAGTTAGGGTCCTTTCACAGCGTTGAAAGACCCCTCCCACAATGCCCATTAGAAGATGCTTACCTGTCTAGCAGCAGCACAGAAGGATTTAGAATCTCTACTGGAATATCCGTGATGTGCACTGTGTTAAAATGAGGCATGCTCAGGACAAAGTTCTACTTTTGTACTTCATATCATGGAACATCAGCATCACTTTGTTTTTTGTAGAAGAACACTGATGCTCAGACTGTGCTTCTTCACTCGACCACACTTACACCATGGTTTAGGAGTCACAATTCACTACTGTTAAGAAATATTGAGGTCATGACTTCTATTCAGATTGGTCTCCCCAAGCTTTTCCATAAAAAGGCATACGTATCTTTTTCAGTTTGGGTCTTGATTCATTTAAATAGAAATTTATTAGTAATATATGAATGCTAGAGAGATTTATAACTTTTTAATATACTTTTATTTAAAGGGGACATATGATGCAAAATTAAATTGTATGTGCATTTGTATCTCAATTAGGGTCTTCTATAAAATCTAGAAGGTTGAGCAAAAAAGTGTCAAAGTGTTTTGACTTCCGTGGTTTTGTGATGTAATAAACACCTTTGAACCAATGGTGTGATTTACTTTACCAATGGCTCTATTAGGTGAACAACCCAATATGATGGTCATGCCCTCTGACAGACTCCTCCCTGTTTTAAATACCCAAGTTGATGGTACTGATGCAGGGCTTTATACTCTCACTGTTAAATGTTCTTCTGAAGAACAGCAGCCCCCACTCCCCCGATTAATTTTCACACATACCACCCTGAACCATAGATATGCAAACACTAAAATGATGTTGCAACTCGCCGAGTGAGAAAAGCCACGCATTTGATTTCTTCTTGGCGGCTTTAGAGACGTTTCTTGGCAACAACAACTGTGTGCTTAACACTGAAAGGAAGCAGCATTGGACGGTTGGCTTTTATGCCAGAGTCGAATTTAGCACATTTTTAAATCCTTCCAAACACATACACAGACTAAAAACTGTTACTCTCCATATGAACTAACCCCCCACTGGAATTATTTCACAACAGTTTTCCTTTCACATCCAATCAGCCGATGATATACCTCCAGCCAATTTCAATTTACTACCTGGGTGAGGTGTGGGGGTTGCCCACGATAAAATTAGAGTGTAAGTGGCTGCCAGGGGATAACGGCATATCTTATGGAGACTAAAGAAATGGTGGATTTCTCCTCATTTAGTCAGATTTATCTGGACATGGCTTTGAAAGACATCAGTCTTGGCTAATAAATGATTTTTTTCCCTTTAGCTTCTTCTTTTAGAGGTCGCCATAGCCAATTGTGATCCGCACCATTCATTTGACATTGGTCTTAAGCCAGATGCTTTGTGTGACATAACTCTCTATTTATCTGGGCTTCGGACCAGTACCTTATAGTGCACTGATTTATACATCACAGTGGTAGGTTGCTATAGGACAATTCACTGTGTCAATTAACCTGACTGCGTGCAGTGTATAGAGGGTGGGCTTTTTGGGTGTCATTGGGATAGGATAAAGCAGTAGTTGTCAGTACTGTTATCCAGCTTGGCTGAGGGGCCACATGAACAACGATTGGCCTGATTAAATCCTGATAGGTTCTCTTTCTTGACTAAAATAATTATCATCTATGCTGGATGATTAATAGACCTGCACCGAGATGAGAATAGAATTGAACAGGGGTTGTCTCTTTTGTACACATTGTTGATTTGTATGTACAATCATGCCCACAGAAAATACACACCGACTGCTGCCCACATGACAGAAAAGGTGTGGGTAAGCTTTATTCTTTTCGGTCTGGGCTGGGTTTTGCATTTTATAACGATGAAGGCTGAACAGTCATTATTCAGCACTGTAGATTTGTCTGGACCTGTCGTTTGGTCATTGCCATATGGCAGGAGTTTTGTCCTCCATGCTCTTTCTGTCAATCACAAAAGACTGGAACATGAACACCAGCTGTCCAAAGGTTCTACTACACATGAAAAATACCCAAGTTAAACCGAAATTAATTTTCGATCTGTTATTCGGGTCATTAATATTAATGAGACTACCGGCCTTCATTTTTGCTGCGTTCTGCATGTTAGAAGGTTAATCATGCTTATGTATTTGGCAACGTACAGCATGACTTCCACGTTCTCCCTTTCTCTCCCTGACTGCAGGAAGATGTTCAGTTTACGTTCACGGACTTGGGAGGATTTGCATGGATGATGCCTAGCTGAGTCATTCTCTGCATTATTATTCGTGGCCTTTACCACGAGTCAGGGAGAAGGAATATAAGGAGAGACATATTAGATCTATCCTTCTGTCTGTTGCACAGTAAACACTTAGGTGGTCAAACACTCTTTCGAGGCTACCCAGCGGCGTTACCAATGCTAAGTAACGAGCTCTTTTTAAAGGAAAAAAACCCCACAAGCTCGGGTTGTGCTAACCCACCAATTCTGAGATTTCTCTGCCTCGATGGCCCCCTTGTACAGATCCGGAACAATGGAGATCCGTGAGCTGGTCATACCAGTTGTTATTATTTCTAGTGGTAACATATCTCAGAGGGATAATGATGGCAGCTAAGTATGAAGTGGACCACATTTTTGGGGAATTAATTTAGCCAGGTTGAATGAAGCTGGAGGTAAACTGCATACATTGCAACAAGTTACAGTCGTTGGAATCGAACCCTGGACACTTGGAATGTATCTGTGTACATTCTACTCTATCTATAATTACGACCAAGTAGGAGGAAACTGAAGTATCCAAGCAGGTGGTGCATCATGTATTCTAATACCACACAAGCAATGTGGTTGATACCTTGGTTTCAATCTTGGCTCAACTACTGGTCAGTTGGTTACATTTACTAAGCTCAATTAAAAGGAAAAATGCGTAAATGTACCCATTAAAACATTTAGGGGAAAAAAATTCCCTGGTTTGATCTCAAGGTGTGACGGGTCCTGATTGAATTTTCTCTGTGAGCTCCGGTTTCTTCTCACACTCCAAAAACATGCGGCCAGGTTCATTTGAGAATCTTATTTGCCTTATAGATGAATGGAAGGTGTATGTGGCTGCCCTCTGCCCAGCTTTTCTATGTGCACACTAAAAAGCTGTAGTAGGCAACATCACCCCTCTTCATGATCCTGATTTGATAAGCAGTTAAGGAAGTAAGTGAGGAAAAACCTGTCAGGATGAGTTGTTAAGTACAGACGCACCGATTTACATTAAATTAGCTAAAAGGTTTCAAGGCATCACAAGTCCAGTCGACACCTGCTTTCTCGCCCGTCTGACTTCAGAGTCCTACATGGCTCTGAACTGTAACTGGGCTCCGCAGAACAATGAGCAATCTCAGTGTCTATTAAATAAGCAGTGAAGAGTGGGCCTTCGCTCGTTTCCTGACCCAAAATCAGCACATAATGAGGTCTAGTCTTAAGTGAGGTTGAACAGTTTTCTCTCGCTGCATCTGTCAGTCTGCACTTCCCCTCCATTTAGCTCCACAATCAGCTTCCTCTGCTGCTGTTATGAGCCAGATCCTGATTTGGGCTGCTTAAGTTCTCGTTAAGCTCTTGTCATTGGGGACTGGCAGCAGGCCCGTTACCTATTTATATTCTCACTCGGGCAACACACCTGCTTTAGTCAACACACAGAGGCTCTCTATGAATAATGAACACTTTTTTGGAAGATGTAAACTGTGCCGTAATTTATCAATCTGACTGCATTGGAGATGCAGACATGCTTTGACAGCAGTTTGCTATTCAAGGACAGATGTCAGTTTATTTTGGGAATGTTGTGAACAGCTGCTCTTGTCGTATCTGCAGTTTTATGATACAAACTTGAAGATCATGTTTTTCAGCCATCCTACACATTAAAGCAAGCTGGGAATGATTTCAACACATTTGAATCCATAATTTAAGTGTGGCAAAGTGAGTACCAAGTATCCGTGCATCCGTCCTTTCCTCATCATGAATATTAACTGAACTGTAAAAACATGACGTTAAAATAGCAGTGCTATTTTCAGTGTTGCTACTAAGAGCACATCCCCAACTGGTTTTTAGAAGTATATAGTCAGAAAAAAGTCGAAGTGCTAGAGAGGGTGAGAGGAAGTGAGAAAATGAGAGCGAATGCAGTTCCAACAGAAGTGGGAAAGTAAATCTTGGAAGGCCATTTGTCTCAGTGGGGGCCATGTCAGCTTTAACGAGTCGATCTCATTTCCCGTCGACTGCAGTATTTTAAGCCTCGCTTGCTTTAATTGAACTGGAACGTGTGCACATGCCCATACAAACGTCCACTCTAGAAGGGAATGCGGTCTAGATGCAGTTCCACCTTGCTGTTCAACATGTTGGCCTCAAATTCAAAGCAAGTTCGAAGCAGGAAACCCTAACGATGTAAGTCAGAGCATCTCCAAAGCTGCAGCTCTTTGGGTGTATTCCCAGTCTGCTGTGATCAGTATGTGACAAAAGGGTCATCGGCAACCAAAGATGTGATGTGCGTTTGAGAAACACAATAAATATCAGTGTATATTTATAAATCTGTCCTAAAATGCAACCAAAATACAGTATGTAACGATGCACACTACACGTACTAAACATTTGTTGGAGGGCGAGACATTGTAAGACATCACCGAAACGGATGCTTTGTCATTGTATAAATGTAGGCAGCAAAAATGAAATTATTTATCAGGTCAAGGTAAACAAAAATGACGGTTAGCCCGTCATTTCTCCAGAAGTGCAGTGTTCCATTTGAGACAGCACTTGAGCTTGAAAGTGTGCACTAAGATGTAGCAGTCCATGTGGACAAGCTACTATTGTTTAAACTGCTGAGGAAGCTGGTTTCGACAGAAAGTTGTCAGAATAGACCGTGCATAATCATTAAGGTCATAATGTTTTGCCTTAGTTACGTGCTATTTTGCTAGCGTGCTAGCGCATCGCTTCTTTTGTTTACATTCACTGATTCAGTTGTCACTGATGAGCACAAATCTGCAAATAAAATACACACTTCATACCAATTAAAAACAGATTAGAATGTAATCATTTTTACTCCGCATTTGTCCCTGTTGTTCACACATTGAATGCTGGGATTGCGTTCACCTCCAAAGTTCAATTTATACTTCTGCATAAAATCCGTGTCAACACAGATGCTGGAGATGCAGTTAGCACTGTCGCCTCATAGCAAGAAATTCCAGGTTCAAGACCCGGGGCAGATGAGGGAAATTGAAGATACAAAATTATCCACGATTGTTTGATGTGGCTTGTGTGACGAATGACGTGCATTTCCTGTCAGGAGTGTTACTGAAGTGTAAAACATGACAATAACAGCTGGAAAAACAAACAAGTTGACATATAACGCAAAGAGTGATGAAGTAGACCACAAGGTTGAGCACGCTACCCATAAAAATAATGGAGTATGCACGCTTGTACTGAAGTATCTGTTGTTCAGCATCGATCAGCGCCAACGACTATCTTTCTCACACGTCATCGTATAAGAGGGTAAACACAAACACCACAGAACCCTCGGAAACTTAGTTTCCTCTAGTGTTGTGACAGTGAATTACATTGAGGTGCATATGACCTTGACACTGAACTATAAAAGGAAACTGAGGAGGAGATGATGCAGGCTTGCGTTCAGTTTAAGTATAAATGAGGACATCCTTATTCAGTCCGACAGGATTTCATACAGGCACCTCATAAAGCGTCATTGTATTTAGACAATGTTTCAGGAGCGTATGTATAATACTATACATAGAAAGATTACTAGGTTTTCAGACAGTTTACATTTATTCTTACCTCACTGGAGTCCTTGTAGAGTTTTTGCTAATCGGTTACGCGAGTCACGTGACATGATGGATTTCGCGCCTCAGCGCTGAATGAGATTTTCCTCCATTACAGAAGCGTCTTAATATCGTGTGTGTGTAGGGTCGGACCGCACTGACACACTGCCATCTAGCGGTGGTATGAAGCATTTCAGCCCACTGCTGCGCCTGCGCTCTGATTTTTTTATTCGTTCCAAATGCTACTTCCAGGTTCTACCTGCGTTGGCAAGAGTACTAAAGTAATAATACTTAAGTTAAAGTATTGTTATGTATTTTATAGTGGTGTGTGTGTGGGGTTCTCTTTTATGTATTGCAAAACTTACAGTGGATGAATATCCAACAATTGAAGGAAATTATAATTTTAAAAATATGTTAATATTAAAACATTTAAGGATATCTAATTAGTACAATCTGTGCTAGAAAACATTTTTTAAACCACTTAACCTAGTTGTTAATAGAATTTAAGGTTTAATAAATACTTAGTATAATATTTTGTGACTAATAATATTTTGACAGCACGGTGGCTGAGTGGTTAGCACTGTCGCCTCACAGCAAGAAGTCCCGGGTTTGATTCCCGTGTCAAGCCGGGGAATTACTGTGTGGAGTTTGCATGTTCTAAGCGTGGGTTTCTTTTGGGTACTCCGGTTTCCTCCCATGAGTGCTGTCTGAATAGTCTTGTTTTGCCTGATTGACATCGTGAGTGGTGTCTGCTTTCAGAAAGACAATCCAATTCTGACAGTTGGATACACATTTTATTTCAGTTAGGCTGTTGTTTGGTATAACAGTGTTTTGCACCATTAAAGTAAATTAATATAAAGAAAATGATGACTACATTCCAGTACAGCATCATTATGAGCAGGCTTATAGATTGATAATTGTGCTTTCAGTCTTAAAGTAGTCATATTCATATAATGTATGTACTTTATAGGAGCATTCATGCTGTATTGTTCCTGACATTCATGATTAATTGTACTCAACCACGCTAATAATAAAAAAACGTCAGATATAATGAATAAAATATACTAAGCAACTTTGAGGAAAACTAAAAGAATGATTACTATGCGATTTGATTAATTTATTTTTAATTAGTCTAATCAACAATTTTTTGGCATTAGTTTTTTTTTAGATCATTTCATATACAAAAAAAATACCTGTAATATTTTTTTTACTAGTGCATTCAATTTTTTAATAAACCTCCACCAAACAGTTGAGATGCTCAATATTTTCTCATTACTGACTCAAGCAAAACTGTCTAGTTCTCAAGCTGCTACAGCCCCACAACTTAAGCTAGATGAATTCAAGTCGAGATGAAAAAATGCTACCAAAGCATTTATTATGTTAAAACAAATGTTATAGAAGCGCGGTAGAAAAGCCATGAAATCACTGCACTGTGCTGTTTTATGATCAGTCTGGTTACCTTTCACTGCTGGCACGTTGAATATCTTTATTTTATCTGATTATAATTCTGCTGGCAATGCAGCATTCTTTTTTATTATAATGGAGCTGTGCAGATCTATATTTTTGGCCATTTGTGAACTCAAATGTAATAGTTATTTTAACATCAGTAACTTTCTAAAACAGTTATTTAAATAAGAAATATACCAAACATATGATAGACTGGTCAACTTTTAACATAAGTTTGGGCTTCCATGATCAAAATGATTGTACTGTGAACAATTCAGCATGTCAAAGATGCAGTGTTGCTTAAATCCAACGAGATAAAGATGACTATCATTTTTAGAACACAATATCATTTTTAGCGTTTCATTTATATTTTAGTGTGTCATACATCATTTATGTTTTTATTTTTATACAATTTTCGAGTGAAGAAGCAGAAGCATGGGAACCTTAATTAGCAGAGAAGGGTTATATTTGCATATACTGATGCACTGAAGAAACCAGTCCGATAGATATGTGTCCCAATGAGGTTAGAATGAGGTCTTAGTGATGAGCAATGGTGTTTTGGGACACAATGGGCACAGAATTTCATTAAAAGAAGTCCTCTCCAAATCAAATCAGCATGGCATGGAGAACACCATGCACCATCCACTGTTGGTGGTGCTGGTCGTGGTGGTGTTACAGTGTGGGCAGTTGTGTCTAGGGAGTACAAAACTGCACTGTACTTTGTGAATGGTGCAGTGACAAACCCATACTATTTGAATAAGTGATCTGCAATCCAGTCATTGTGCCTCTGCATGAACAACACAGGCCTGATTTGATGCTCATGGACGATTGATCTATATAAACGATTGTCCAACTAGTGATGCAAAAACAGAACAGAGTCCATCCATGCTGGTGCCAGGAAGAGCAGCAGGAGGTTAAGACAGAAGAATAAATATTTTGCCACTTTTATAAAGCCATTTCAGAGAGTCAAGACATCCCTTCTGAACGCAGGCTTAAGATCCAGAGATATCAGCTCATCTGCAGTTTCAGCTGAAACTAAAAACAAAATTCCTCAGCCAGACTCATCCATTGCTTTGATGTCTGTTGGGTGTTCAGAACTAGAAGATTTTAAAATCTGCCCTCACACGAAGGAGAAAAGCACTGGACTGAAACCTGAAATCTGTGGGATCTCTGTCTTGGAACAGCTCAGTTTTAACTCTGAGGATGACCTGGATCTAATGCCTGTTGACTATTTCTTTTCTAGTGGCAGTTCATTTTTTTACTGAGAATAATGGTCTGGATCTGGCAGCCACAGAGCCTCTCTTTTCAGTTTCTGTACCAAACAGTCTGGACCCATCATCCATATACAGCCTCTCATCAGTTTCTGGACCCATCAGCCGTCGTGCCTCTTTACCTTTTCAGTCCAGACCAGAGTACAACAGTCATCAATTGTAGAGTCTCTATTTTTTTATCAGGCAGATCAGATTTTATTGAGGTTGACGGTCTTGGTCCATCAGCTAAAGCCTCTTTCTCTAAAATGTATAAAGGCAGATCAGTTTCTACTGATGACAAAAGATCTCAAAAAAGCGATTGAAAAAGATCTCAAGCTTATCTGTGAAGTCGTCATCATCTATCTTTGCCTTCATCTAGTCTTCTATTTCTTCTCCTGCCTTCATTGTGGATTTAATTAGAATCTGGATATCCCAGATTAGTTACAGCCTATGATCGCACCGATTCAATAAGCCGGACCTATAGCATCACATGGCAAATGACCCACCAACCTAGTGAGGAACCTACGGCAACCAAGCTTCTCCAGACATCCATCCTAACTAGCAAATGAACAATGATGTCACTGTTATTTTCTAATGGTTGAGCACATTTTATCAACAGCTAGGGAAAATAAAAGCATTTTCACAGAAATAGCTGGGGCATTTTATGAGGTTTAAATGGAGTTTATCATTTGATTTTATTTGCTTTAGAAATGTTTATTGGGTTGTAAGTTGATGGTTGTGTTAAGATTAAGGGGTGTTTTGCATATTATATATA
>JAOUQU010430116.1:0-10227 GCA_028566735.1 Ammoglanis amapaensis | reverse complement strand
CTCTCTCTCTCGCTCTCTCTCTCTCTCTCTCACACACACACACACACACACACACACACACACACACACACACACACATGCACGCAGACACACACGCGCACACATATTTTCCTCTTTTGCATTCGTTGCTGGTATTCTCCCTCTTTCTATCTTAGCTTTCTCATTTTAGTAACACACTTTCATGGTTAACTAAGCACGACCCTTAAAACCAGGATTAATACTTGATATAATAATTAATTATAATAATGTATTAATAGTTAATACTTTAGAAACTATTCTGAGGTCATCGGTCCATCATACATTGACCATTCAGAGTTTTCAACCAGGAAAGTGAATCAGATTATCAGGTAATCAGATGATTAGGTGTTTGCTTACTAATTGTCACTGAATATTTGGTTTAAAAATGATAAGAATGACAGGAAAAGTTTTATAGCTTATAGTCCAGATTTATCTCCATCGTTTCACCTTTTAAGATGAAATGAAGTTGAAATTCATTTTAAAAATTGAAAAAAAACTCTTTCTCTCTCTCTTTCTCTCTCTCTCTCTTTCAAACCCCAACCTTTTCTCCCTAAAGGTCTCTCTCTCTCATTCTGGCTCTCTCTCTAACTATATATAAAAGATGGTGAAGGGTCTTAGCAGCTGTTCTTCTACCAGCTCAGCACTGCACACTACTGACATTTGCCCCATACTGCCCGCACCCCCCACCCATTCATACACACTCACACTCTCCAGTCCTATCACTTTTTCTCTCAAAACCCAGCTTCAGTCACCGTCTGTAGAAGGTTTTGCATGTTCTCAACATGCTAAATTGTGTTTCTTCCTTTCTTCATATTACTTCCAGGCACAAGGGAAATGAGTAAAAGTGTGCCAGGTCCAGTGAGATCCGGACAAGGGAAAGAAAGTTAGACATATAGAGGCCAAAGCAAAATTCAAAGTTCTGAATCTTTGTGTACAATGTATTAGTCTCTTCTTCCTTACTGCTATAACAAGTTAATTCTCCCCTCGAGGATCTCTTGATCTGAAGCAACCATTCTAATCTGTTGTTGCTTTTGACATTTATGTTCTAATAATTTATTTATTGAATAAAAGCAGAAATGAAAATCTTAAAATGCAAAAAACCCGAGTGTATATACACTTTTGATCACACCCACACAACCTTACACACACCATAAAAAAGTCATACACTTACTTCATCTGTGCTCCACCACAAAGCTCATGGTTGTTCCATCAAAAGAAGGTGGAGCCACGATGCGTGGCCCTTGCTGTGACGTAATGCTGATAACAGGTTTAGCCCCACCCATGACAGTACCTACACCTGTGCTCGCGCCAGCGCTCGCCGTCTCCCCCTCGGAAAACATCGATGGGGAGTGTGGAGATACAACAGCGGGAGGGCAAATAACGTACGCAGCCGGGCTTACGGCTAGCGGCACGGGTACGTCTAGGTACCTGGCACCCTCGGGGGAAATAAGTCTTTGTGTGATGGGCTGTAAGGTGACAGGTGTGTCTACCAGGTAGCACTGACCTGTCATGGGATCCAAGAGGAGTTTACGTTGCGTGTTAGGGGCAGGCTGGTCCATAGGGGGGGTGACACAAAGAATCTGACCAGTAGGATTTGCGGATTTGCAAAACGTCAATGTTGAATTCTTGGAAGACCATGATTCGGGAATAACTGGTGAGCGCCGGAGGGAATCTTGTGTCTGTAGATGTGCCTGTGGGTGAGGCCGGGGTGGTTGTGTGGCAAAGCTTAGCTCCTGTGGGTGTTTCATCTCTTGCGATTGTGACTTAATTGGGATTGTGAGATAATTTTCAGACTCAAAAACAGGTAGTTGTTGGGTTTTAGTACCTGCGCTAGTACCAACGGGAACGTTTTTATAATCTATTATGTCTGAAGAGGAGATTTGAACTGTGCTAGCTAAGTCAGCAACATCACTTTGAAGGAAGCTGTTGGAACCTTGCTGAGGATTAATCATTGTCCTTATACTTGCGTTCTGTTCTGAAGTTTTTATCGGCTCACGTGATGCAGGATTTTCCGAAATCACTGAGACTCCTTGTTCCTCTTTGGCAATTAGCGAGAGCACATGGCTGTTTACTGGTCGTGGTGCTTCAGTCTTCCGCCTCCATTCATTCCGGTCAAAGACGTAAAGTTGCTCCATGGTTTTAACTGCAGCTTTTAACTTTTCAAGTGCCACCTGGTTGGTGAAATTAAACTCCGGCTTCTTTTCGCCACCATCGACGCATTTGTCCACTTTCCATCTGTTCGTCTTGGTCTGAATGTCCAACTGTTCACCAGGATGCTGCTTTAAAACCGATTTCGGCGATGACCTCTCATTGTCCTGGTTGTAGCTTTTATTACCGCTGTTTGTATTTACCGATTGACATTTGATCACCATCGGTGCCGCTTTTTCGTCCTTCTTGTCGATCTTATCCGGCTCTTTTTTCACCGTGTCGATGACCTCCCGTAACGTGAACAAACCGTTTTTATTTTCACCGCTTTTGAGAGACACGAAACGATACGAGCTTTTCACCAGCTTGCGAACATCTCGCACCTGGTGTATCGGCGTTTGGAGTTTACACCTGCTGTCACGGACATCTCTGACTGTAAAATGTGGTGTTTTTTCACTCAGGTGGGTTTTGCTGTCAACAACGGTGTGCTTGGTGAGGTTCGGCGTCAGAAGACTGGCGATGTTGAAAGGACGTACAGCTTTGCTCTCATTGACGCTGTGAAGTCGGATCATGATCTCTGGCGGTTTCTTCGAGGCGTCTGTGATGCCTGGTGTTTTCCGTTCATCTGTTTGACTTGTACTTGTGTTTGACATGAATTCAGAGATGTTTTTATCTTTAGGAAGGAAGTGTGAGCCAGGTACATACAAGTGAGACATTTTAGTTGCCAGATTTACTGCAACACCAGCACATTCTGTAATATCAGGTGTAGTGTCAAATCCTGTGTGTTCGCTTTCTTGGCAAATATTGATTTCACTAGTTTCAGACTCATCCACTAGTGGCACACTAATAGTATTGTTATTATTTTCAGGTTGATTACAGATATTTTCCTGCATTTCTACCTTACACACATCAGTCGTATCGTTACGTTCCTCAACAGAGACCACAGAATGTTCTGATCCCGTTTCTGATGTCTGTCGTTGCAAATTCACGTCACATGAACCATCCTGGTGAATGGACGGTCCATGGCACACGTCCCGGTCCTCTCCACGCTCCATTTTGCACTCTTGCTCGAATTTCATTTTCTTCGAAATGACATTTTTTAACAGACTCGAGGCAAAAACGGCACCACAAGGCTGGTTCATGGCTTCACAACTGCTGGTGGATCCCTCGCGTAAGCATTTTGCCCTCCTTTCACGAGCAGTTAAAAAATCTGCTCTGGGATGAGAGATTATACTTGAGTTTGTGTGAACAGGCTTAGATTTTGTGTACAGAATGTTACTCTGGAGAGTTCTTGCCTCTGCGATGGTGGTCACATTAATGGTTTTGTTTTCACACTCTGCATGCTTCCTCATCTCCAGGGAGCAAGTGGAATTTTTGCGTTCGCCACCCTGTGTGATGTAATTACGGTAATTAAAGTCCACAAATGTCGACCAACGATTCATGCTTAACCCATGCTCTGAAACCGAAGACTCGCTTGATGGCCTGAGGTCGATTGTGTCAAAGTAAGGGCAGGCAAGACTACGGAAAGACTTCGCCGTCAAGTTCCGTACCTCCTTATCAGCATCATCGAGCTCACTTACTGAACTGGAAGCACCACTCGAGTATTCAGTCACGTCTTTCCCCTTCAGTTTGCTCGCCAGATGCTGTCGACCGGGCGCAGGTATGAAACAGTGCGAATGGATGTCATAGGGTCTGTCAATTTTGCGCTCTTCGCTGCTATACTGATGCAGAACATCCTTTTCGACTGATGGAGGTCTAACAGAATTAACAGTCCGGGATGATGACTTTATTGAAACATGAATGCAACCCCTAGCATTGCGTCCACCCTCATCTGACTCATAACAGTCACTCTCTGTGCTAATGCCCGGTTTGAGTCCACGATTGCTCCTTCTTTCTGACGTTTTGTCACTTTTAAAGGATGCATAATCCACAAATGAGTAAACGAGATTGTCATCTTCATAATCCCAGCACGAGCTGGCGGTACGGCCGAGTTCATGGTCTACGTCGTGATCCAATTCTGACAGCTGAATCTCGTGTGTTGTTATGTAGTGCGACTCTGTATCTTCGAGTGCAATAGTCTCGCTTGTGCTTTGATCTCCATCTTCTGACTCGGATTCACATCGGCTGTTCAGGTATGTGTCTGTGTATTCCTGGTCCTCCGTCTCGCACAAGCTTTCGGTTCTTAAATCCATAATGTCAGAGCTGAGTTCCTCTGGGTCTCTAGAAAGGTTCTCCTCCTGGTACATAATATCCTTTTGTAGTAGACCTTGGAGACAAAAGAACATTTAATGTTGCATACTTATCAAACTCTAAACTCTAACAACTGTACTGACCTTCTGACCTTTAGGAACCTAGATCCCTTTATAGGAAACTAAATGACCCAAGAATCTTTAGTAGGATATATTCGGCAACAACAAGAAACACATTTCTCTAAAGCCAGGGTTATTCCATATACTATAGTCTGGTTTACGATAGTGGATTATAACAAAACTTGAATACTAGTATGCCATATAAGATTAGTCTTAGTACCTTCTTTGTACAACTGGTCTTCATAATCCGCTTGATTCTCTTGCCGCTTGAACACAGATCGTTGGTTTTCTTCACCAGTGAACGTAACCCTCACTGTGCTCGTACCCGACAGATCAACATAGATGGACTCATCAGAACATTTGCTGCTACAGTGTTGCTTCTTGGGCGCTCCAGTTAGAGTAACAGCTGCACGGAGGGTCTCCATGTCACCATACACAACCGGACAAATGATGACACAAAGAACAAGGCAAAGAGGAAGAGAGGAAAGAATAGAAAGCGAGAGAAAAAAGGAGAGAAAGAGGAGCAGACAGCTGGGCTGGTTGGTCTAGTGTTTTGGGAGAATGCCTCTCTCGACCCCCTGGTTAACACAGCTAGAGAGTCCCTCCACCCACCTACAATCTTTCCATCTCAGATGACACAGTGAGGGCATGAACCCTCTCACCAGGACAGAGTTACACCAACCCAGAACAAAGAGAGAATAAATGGACTGTCTGTGTGCTCCTGAGTATTTCTGTCACCCAGTCGTTTAAAAGCTGGTAATAAATGTTAGCTCATTTTAACCTGATAATGAGATGAAGCTAAACACTTTCTGTACTTTCATCATGACATATTTGTGAACACAAGTTCCATAAAATGTTTATTGTGGTGAACATGAAAATAGTAATAATCATAAAAAACTGTTACTCGGAAATTGCAGGATGATTCTTCCATGGTTTTTTTCTATGTCAACAGACGAACTTTGATCTATCATTGCTTAAATCATCCCAAGCTCAACTTTCTCTCGATTCCTTGAATCGTTTCATTAATTTATGCGCTGTAGATAAAGACTTACACAAATCTACAGGTCTTTCTTTGAGCTGCTTTGTTTTTAAAGCGGACATATGATGCAAAACTCGCTTTTTACGTGCTATCGTATTTTCACTCGGGTCTCCTCTGCTCCTATAAAGACTTTAAAGGAGAACAAAATCTATCCAACTGCTTTCTGTGAATCAGTTGAAAGATTTCCATGTCAGTAATCATAAGCCATTTGTAATTAATTAATCCCTACTAATACATTTTGCATAGAACACCCTTCGCCTGCTGGCTCCTTGCATAAATATGACAGAGCATTTGATGCCATGATGTCGTCTGCCCATTGTGCACTTTCAAAATGTTATGTCAAAACAACACGTGAACATTATAGCTATTGCCATTAGAACAACAGAGTGTGCACGCTTGTCGTTAAAGTATTCATTGCTTGTATATAATGGTGCCTTGATTGTTACGGTGTTTCGTCTATGATCCAACATTTAAATGCATCTGCTGTTCAAAATTGTTCAGCTGAACTCTACAACGATGACTTTTCGTGCTCTGGAGGGTAAACAAACTGGAGGGTAAACAAAAACGCCACAGTAACCTCAAAAAATCACTGCCCTCTAGTGTTGTGACAGTGAATTACTTCACATCGCATAAATACAGCACTATTAAATGAAAGCGACCATGCCGAGGCAAGCAGAGTTGTTGTAGAATATAAAAATAGAAATAAAATCTAAAAGGGGATTAAACTGGCAAGATTTTGTAGCAACACTTTTATAAAGATTTATAAAGAACTTTAGGTTCATGTTTTATAGAGGCCAAAGACCCATTCTAACTCTATAATATAATATGAAATCTAAGCATTTCAACAATTTGCTCTGTTTTGGTCATCAGAGACCAAACTGGTCATTATTATTCAGTTTATTTACCTAATTAATGGCCATAAATAACCCCTGTCATAGTTACAATTAAGCAGAAAAAATGCAATATTCTAAATAGTAGTCAGTGTAAGAAAGTCAAAGTACAAGTAAGGTACACTGGGTTTTTATTTGTGAAGATTTTATTTACATTTTACATTTTGTTCCAGCTTATTTCTGATTTGGGGTCGTAGTATTAGACGTGTGAGTAATCTGTGAAGTCTATTGATAAAATATAACACATGCCGGTCTATATTTACACCACGACCTGATGATGGAAACATCAGGCCTGTATTTATAGATACTGAAATATTCATTGAACACACACACACACACACACACACACACACACACAAGGATTAAAGGCTGACATAATTCAGTAACATTAATAGCTAAAATACAAAGAAGCCCATTGTGTTACTTGGTGTAAAATGAACTGAAAGCCGAATGCTGACCTTTGCTAAATCTTAGCATTTTTATTGGTTTGGCATCAAGTGTGTCGTCTTAGACATTTGTTAAAATTTCCCTTTGTATGTAAGGGATGTAATATAAGGGATCTGATATTCATCCATCTATTGGGTCATGACACCCTCTCCTCGTTACTGACTTCTGTGTTTTAGCTGCAGTCATTGCTTACAAGTGAATGGCTTTGATTAAATAAAGTCATTTCCTAGATTTTTGTTTGAAGTTTGAGTAGTAATCGGTGTCTGAGAGAGTTTATTGTCTAAATTCACTTTTTTTGGATGCTCAAAGAAGCTTTAGGATGAAGCAGATTTTCATCTGATGGTGATAATGATTATGTGAAAGCACATTTTTTGCTTATGGCATTAAAATGTTATGAAGCTGGAATGGAAAATGCATCATAAATAAAGGTAAGGATGTATAATGTTGATATTATTTAATATATAGAATTTAAAATGATACAGAAGCATTTTGGAAAATCATCATAGATGCTACCAAATTAATGATAACCATTGATTTTTTTTTTTTTTACAGATTTGGTCAACGGTTTTGTAGAGATTTAGTCATTTGAATTTCTATACCAACTCAAGAGGGCCAACTTCCATATTAGTGGACGTGGTTTTAGAATAGATGTCTAACAAGCTCATGGTAAGGTGTCCACACGTTTGGCCATATAGCGTATAAATCATCCTGGCTCTAAAAAGGTCCTTCACAAAGTGGATAAATTTAGCGTGCCATTCGAATGGGAACGCGGCGCACGCCAGCACCGGCCAATGGATCGCTTACATGCAAAGAGCTTTATAAAACAGCAGGTGGCAAATCAGAAGGGTCATTAATCATGCCAGCAGCCCAGGCATGCGTTCAGGAAACACAACACCGCCCACTTGCACAAAATACACTCCAGCACTGAGAACGGGAGCCAAACGTTAGATTACAGAGTCACATCATGCTGCAAACATCAGAACCTGCTGTCATCGCACCTCATGTTCGACTTCAGATCTCAATAAAACCTAAACACGTATGAAATGCTAGCTAATCACATGCTAACCAACAGCGGGTCAAGGTCAAAGTGGAGGGATGAGTACGGAAACGGAACCGTATCTGCTACGGCCGATGAAGAAATGTCATTCGCAGCTCAGCAGCAGCAAATTCATGTTAGGAGGCGCCAGAGCACGAAGCTACAAAAGCTTTGATTATGAAGGTTCTCATGATAGCCACTCCTGGAGATATTTGCTCGCTACAAACTTCTTTAGATACATGAATAGTCTCAGTTCCTGGGCTGCTAATCAGGATAACCAGGGTACAACACAATTGAAGGACTTGCCCACTTAATCTGAATGTTTCCCACCGAGCAGACCCTATGGTTTGGTCACTGCCAACTGTGCCTGCTAGATGGCATCCGGTCGAATGTTAGCGGAGCCGAGATTTCCCAGATAAGTTGACCAACTTTAAATAAATGAGGAGTAGGGTGTCCACATACATTCAGCTAATTCATGTACAAGTGTCATAATTCATAAGATAAAATGAAGTGACAAACGAGCAGCACAGCTTCCTCTCTGTGTAAATGGCCATTTTTGTGGAGGGGCGCGAACGTCAGTAGGTTCATGCTGGGCATGCCTGAAATGGCTGGCATTACTGATGAATCTGGCTTTGCTTTATTTAGTCTTTAAGACATCTGGACCAACATAAAGGGATGAATACATCAAAATGTATGATCAGAGATGGAAAAATGAATAAATGAGACATTCAAATACGAGTGATGAATGATGTAGATGATATGGAGACAAGGATTATACATCTTTTAACCAATAATGTTCATAGAATACAAAAGCAAGTTGAATACAACAAATATTTAATAGTATAAGAGCGAACACATAGTACAACATAAGCAGTACGATTCTTCTGTATGTATCTTTCTAGCATTATGGCATCGATTTTAGGAATGTCGTTTCTTTTTGTGCACGATGTGACCCGACCCGACCCGACCCGACATCATGTAATACAAGTGCTAGTCTCTCCAAATCTAAGCTCCTAATGCCTTTGTAGCAGTGTGACGTTCCATCACGATTCATTTTCCAAAAATAAAACCAGTCTTTGAAGTTAAGAAACGAGACATGGTCACATGGTCAGCGTTTTTGGTCAGCGTTTTGGATTTGTCCTAAATGATCCTCTGTTGAACTTTTAACACTTACACAACCATTCAAACCACACGGTGACCTCACAGCGTTCAGGATTTACAAGTGTGTGTGCAGGGATCAGATTCACACACACACAACATTTACATGGAACATTGTGGAAGGTCAGAATAAAAAAAACAACCTCCAATCATTAGGTTAATGCATTTTTTATGTAAAATTAACCAAATGAAGGAAAAAAATACAAAATCACTTTTGTGTAAAGTGAAGAGTACAATAAATATTTTTTTTTATAAAATTTGAATTACACGATGGCTTGTGATGCAATAATTTACTGCAGTGACTTACAGTACTGTTATATGTTCGGTGGCAGAGGTGGGGCTTGAACCAATAACTTTTTGATTACCAGTCCAGGACCTTACCTGCTAAGCTGCCCGCTTTAATGAATGGTCCACTAATTTAATTCTGGTACTTTCTGTTCCTTTTATTTACCCGAAAATGCATCCATGACATCAGCAAAGACTCAAGTCTTCTTTCTCCAAAAAACAACACACAAAGACAAGATGTGTTTCCAGCATTTTTCCAAAATTACTCAAAATTACGCAAAATTAATCTCCTGTGATTTCAACCTGGCTGGGTATCCAATAAAGAGTATCCAGTAATGATTGAGAGAAAAATCTGACCTAGTAATTAAACCTGAGATGAGCTAAGCAGTGGAGACAGAAGAGCTACATCTTCTCATAGGTAAGCTGGTGTCCACAGGTCTGACACACTTTCCTGTACATGTCCTCCTCTTCATCCACCAGCTCTTCTGGTCCGTACTCATGCTGGTGAACGCTGGTGTCCTTCCTGAACATGCTGCTCCGAACAGCCTTCCGCAACTCTGAACGTTGAATAAAAAGATTTACCAATGAAACGTTGGTCTACTGTAACGCTTGGTTTTCTTACAAGGCTCCCACTAGACATGGAAAAATCGTTCACCTTTGTAAAGGCAGTCTGAACACCTAGCGGTCTCATATAATGAGATTACCCCCAAATATAATCCTTTAAAGTTTACACAGTAGTATAAAGGTAATGTAAACATTTTAAGGATTAAGTTTAATTTGTTGTTTTAATAAAAAATATGAAGTACCTGCACATTTTAATACACTTATATTAAACGAGGGGCGAGAAACCATAAGCTCATTTCTTCTCAATGAAAACAAGAATTATGAAAATGCTTGTAA
>JAOUQU010430105.1:0-10227 GCA_028566735.1 Ammoglanis amapaensis | reverse complement strand
CACACACACCTGACTCAGATGATGGTAATAATCACCCCCGCTATATATCGGCTGTTAGAACACCGATCGCGGCCAGAGTCTCGCTTTGGAACCCCGTCAAGTCTCCCGTTGGATCTCCGCGATTTCCCGCCCGTTGCGCTTGCGCGTATTCGAGTCAGTCTTTCAAGACCGGTGTTTGTAAATCCCGCATGAACTTCCCGGGATCCGTCGCGCCACGTTCACAAGAGACTTTGGTGCCGTCGCGCACCAAACACGCCAATACAAAATGCGATTAATTGCGATACAATTTTTAACGCGTTAAAATCTTTGTAATTAATTAATCGAAATTAACACATTAAAGTCCTGGCCCTAATTATTACTTTATTTTCATATATTACTCTGTCTAGATCTGGATTGTGGTAGGTTTGGCATCAATTTGGCATCGTAGGGCAAAAATACATTTTAAATAGGACACCATTCAAGCCATCATGCCATCAGTATAATATTTTTACTAAATTCATATTCTGAGTAAATTTACTTGGCTGCTTTTTCTTGTTATTTGGAAGTTTAGTGAATATTACACCTGTCCATATTAAAAAGAAACTGTACTCACTGCACGGTCACTTTTATAATTCATGTATCATACTTAATAAGTACTTGGATTAAATGTTAGTCCCAAAGTGTATTATAGTGCACCTATGTAAATGTATGGTTTGGGATGCACCTCAAATGTTCATAAAGATTGTAGCTTGAACTAGCAGCTCTGAGCGAGAGGAATAATTCTAGTCATGCACTGCTTTTCACCATGAGTTTTCAGACACTAGAGAATGGCTTGGTGGCTGCAGGAAGGTTACCCCAGTGATCTCAAAGCTCCGATAGTCCAAACCATACATCTCGATAACTGCATTCAGGGGCACTAACTCTTATTTTCAGAAATGGAGCCCTTCCTAACATGCTAGATACATATCTAGTGTTTCTTCTTCTACTACTGAGCTTCAAAACTCAACTGAGTTATCCACAGTTTTGGATGACTACCTCAATTTGAAGCTTATTTCTTTCCACCATACAGACCTTGTGACTGCACTATAGACTTGCTATGGACAATTGTTTTAGCCTCTGGTAACATTCATCCACCTAATTCTCCAACTAAGGCTGGGTTTTGCTTTGTTTCTTTGTTTCCAAGAAAGCTGGTGGCCTAAATATCATTACAATACAAAATCATTATTATCTTGAACTGTAGAATACAATGTATGAATGTAAATGGTACCGTTAATGTCCAAAATTTGCTTTATTTTTACCAAACTAAACTAGAAAAGCATATGTAAATAGGATAAATAAGAAAACACATATTCCATTATGTCATTATGAGTATCTAGTCGTGCCATTTGAAAAAAAAACAATGCCCCAGCAGTTTCATAAGCTCTCATCATTGATCTCCAAATATAAATTTCTTGATTAATCAGTTTGTTTTGATAACGTACAATTTTTTTTATCTCTACACGACCATTGCCACCATGTCTGACAGGTTCTCCAAAAGTTGCATCAGAGTGTCAAGTTACAGAAGTATGAGATTTATCTACAAGTGACAACATGGACCCATTGAAAACCTGTAAAATTGTGGAATTGGGCCACTCCCAACTGAACCATAGAGATCCAGCACTTCGTAGGACCTCTCTTTACACTTAACAAAAAGTCCAGACAGCCCTTTAGTTGGAATGAGGCAGAGCCGTCTTTCCACACCAATCTACCTGACCGAGTTAGACCGTTCATCATTAAAATGGATGCTTTGAATGTGCATATATGAGCGTTTCTTTCCCAGTGCTCTGCTGATGAAAAATTGCCCTCATGTGCTTCCCTATATAAACGCTTAAGCCCTACTAATTCCAAACATGATGCGGGTGACTGCAAACTACTTGTTATGTTAAGTGGGCTTTAGAGGAGTGGTGACAGTGGTTAGAGGGGACTCAACACCCTTTCATTATTGGACTGATCAAAGAATCATGGAGTATATGAAGCAAGACAAATTCTTGAACCCTCGCCAAGCTTGCTGGGTCATGTTATTTAGTTTGACACAAAACCCATCATCTCTATTTCATTAATTGTGGCTCCCATTTTTTTGAGACAATAGTTAAGCAGGCTGAGTAATTGGAGTCTGATCCTGGAATTGGTCCAGCCAGACTTTTATATGGTCTTCAATGGATGATAATATTATTATTTAACCCATGTTACAAAAACCTGTGTTATAGTGGTTTTAGATCTTATGAACAGTGTTGCAAAAGAAACACAGAATGTGTGCTGGTTTGTGCCGTTTTGGGCAGGCTGAAATATAAATATAAATGTAATGGCTTTTTAGCATTTATATTATTAGAAAATTGAAAAACTGTCCCACTCATCAATAGGGTAATTTGTTAAATGGTGACATCATTGTCTATTTTTTCTTACTAGTTTTAAGACTTAGCACTGGATATCACATACATAACAGTGACAGCTGCTAGTCTTTCAAAAAGGGACAGCCCATTGTCGGCTTACAGAATAAAATATGTAAACATATTTATGTATAAATTATGCTCTATGAAAAGGGCTTTGGAATGCAATTATTCTAAATACATTTGTGCGATTAATAAAAGTTTGTATTGTATTTCTCAGACCCAAAAGGTTTTGACTAATGTAGGCCTACTGTGTAACAAAATAGTCTTTCTCTCATGTTAATACTTAGTGATGGAATATATTTTATAATTAACTGAAGCAGATGAATGTTGAAAACCGATGTCAACTTTTCAATTTTTGTTGAACAAACGGAACATTACATATAACGTTTCTAATATATTTTTGATTTATAGAATTTAATTTTACTCATTAAAACAGATCAGACAAAAAAACAGTGGTGATTATTTCTTCATTAGTTTTGCACTAAATTCTAACTAAATAAAGTATATCATTATATTAGGATTCATATTTAATGGAAATCTGAATTAGCTATTAACTATTTCTTCATGAGTTTTGCACTAAATTAATTCTAACTAAATAAAGTATATCATTATATTAGGATTCATATTTAATGGAAATCTGAATTAGCTATTAACTAATATCTACTAAGTAATGCTGTACTTCTGTTAATCCCTATGAATTTACATTAGTACATTTCTGCAAGTTAGTTGTTGAAAATATTTATTGCAAACGCTTAGAAAATTGTTTGAACGTGTAGTGATGTGTAAAGCACTGATTTCACTTTCAAACACAGATCGCAGACCCATCATACCTGATCACTTGCACCATGTCTCTAGATCTCAATATTGCTGTCAATCGAAATGAGATTTAACCTTTCGACTGATCCTCCAATCATCTTGCAGAGGGTAAGGGTCCAGATCTGAACACATAAACAAAAATATTCCATGCTGTCCAATAAAAGTGCAAAGATGCTCAGCTTCTATGAAACAGTGCATTGGAAATGTATGGTAATATATATTTGTCAAATTGTACATATTTTACCATTTAATTTTTGACATTTTAGAGGAAGCCTCTTCCTTTGATGTCAAGAAATCACCTCTGCTACAGATAACAGTGGCTACAGATCTTTAATCGGAATGACTAGTGATGCTGAGTTGAATATTAGATTAAGCAAGTTTTATATGTACAATTTATTTATTTGCTGTGGATATATTTATTATCTTGCTTGAGTGTTCTATAACAAATAATAAATTCTAAAATCTTGGTTACTTCAAAGACATGAAAGCAAAAAGAAGTTATAATATAAGTATAATTGCAGCTCTGTTCATTTTAAGAAATAAATTATAAAGTACACTTAACATACTCATGGTGGTTCAATTAATTAATATTTTCGAAATCTTAATTGAGTGTTTTTCGTTTATTTTAGCAGATTTTGAACAGCTTCCTGCCATAGAACCAAGGAATTTGCCATTTATTTTGGCCACCTATAGACAAGAGCATCTAATTCACTAAAATAAATTCATGCTTAGTATTAATACAAATGTGACAGATTAAAAAAGCCTAATTGTGCACACATTGTGTGGGAAACAAACAGAGTAGTAACAGCACAAAATGTCACACATACCAGGTTCATATCTAGATATTTGTGTGCATATTGGAGTAAGAGATTAGATGCGTTTGCTCTAATGCCTAATTAATATGCACCACTGATCCTATTAAATGCAATTCCTGGCCAAAAAAAAACGCCACCTGGATTTAACTAAGCAAATAGGTACACGCCTCATATTATATAATTACTGCACGGACGATTATCTTTCAGCTGGTTAGTTATTTTTAAACCTAACTGGTGCAATGAGTTACTTTTCGTTTCTTAATATGTCACTCAAATCATCGCCATGCATCAAGCTAAGAAAACATCTAAGGAGATTGCAGAAATTACTAAAATTGGGTAAAGAAACTGTCCATTGCATTGGCAAACTGTAAGGGTAGCAGGAACAAATGTGGCTGGACTAAAAATATATCTGGATCGGCGATCACTTAAAATGTTGGTTAAATCAAATAGAAAAAAACAGGAGCACCAATTTTTAACAGCAAGAGTAAAAGCATTTCTACACGCACAATGCAAAAGGAATTCAAGAGATAGGGATTGAACCACTGTGTAGCCTTGAGAAAACCACTATTCAGTGAGGCTAACTGCTTCAATTTGCTAGGGAGCATAATGATTTGACTCTGGAGCAATGGAAGAGGGTCATGTGGTCTGATGAGTCCAGGTTTACCAGGTTTAAGTGATGGGCACATCAGGGTAAAAAGAGAGGCAGGTCATGTGATGCACCCATCATGCCTAGTTCCACCTGTACAAGACTGTAGTGGGTAGTGCTTTGATTTGGGGTTTCTGCCGTTGGTTTCTGACCCTTATGAAACAGATTGACATCTTTAACATGACTACAGGATGTTTGTTTAACAAATGAGAACAGACTCACTGCATCAGTTGGGGCTGAATAACATTTTGCGAGCTGCATGCGTTGATTATCCAATGAGAAGCTCTTACATATTTCCTTAGTTAAATCTAAATGATGACCCAGTTAGTGTATAATGTGAAATACACATACTTAACTTAAGATTTTATATTGACAATGACATTTTCCTCTTTAATGAGTCTGATGAGTCTGGGTAGTCTATGGCTATATTAATATGTATTGTATAGTGTACCATTGCCAACGTTGCAGACAACTGAGAATGTACTATGAAGAATAATTGAAAAACTTTACCAGCAGAAAATAGCTTCGACTGTGTGATTTATATGCAGATTCTGTTCTAGTCAAGCAAATAGGACATGGCAAGAAAAACAAGATCAAAACAAAGCATGTTATTTTACCCACTATTACATACCAAGGTTGTATATTAAGATGTAAAATTAAATCGATAAGTGCCAGCCAGTGTGTGCAATGTCATTTTTTATTTATTTACTGCGACGCTAAACTCAGTTTCCCATTCTTGCTAACTGACAATTACATTTGTTTTTATAGATTGTGCATGACACTACTGGCTGAATTGTTCTTTTTACTATGCATGATGTACTGTTAGAGCTTGAGAAACATACATATTTAATATCGCATAAAAATCATAGATCATCATCATCAATGGAATACACAGGGCAGATCCACAACACTACCATACATCCAAGTGTTGGTTAGCACATGGTACTGAGTAAACGGAGGTAGAAATGTTCTGGTATCGACCACTAAAGTCTTTTTGGAGTCCTATTGTTTCTATCATGTTCTGTACTGAATAAATAAATTAAGAATATTATATGTTTTATGTGTACATGTTTCTCCTGAACATTACTGGAGCCACTGACATGATTGTAATAACAATAACAAGAAGAGTCGCATTATTAATAGATGGCAGTTAATTCAATCAGACGTCAGTAGCTGTTGGCAGATTGAGTAGTTACACAGGTTTTATTTTCTTATTACTAAACAGTTTATCAGTTAAACTAGCTAACTGTATAGAACAATTCTAGTACAAACAAAACACACATTTAACACTTCCTACATTCTCACACAACTCGGCTTGTGCAGTTCTAGAAAAGCGTTCTGATTTGTTTAAGAAGCTGAACAACTTATGATATCAGTTCTTATGTGTCGTAGCATTAGTACATCGTTAGCATTTTTCTTCTTACATCTCTTAAACAATTTTACTATTCAGTGGCTCCAGCAATGTTAAAAAAAATGTTCTGAACTTATTTATTTGCTACAGAACATAATAGAGATGATTTTGTGAAAACTTCATTTTTTGAAAGTGAGACAAAATTCATTTCTTTACTTTCATTAAAAATCTTATTAGATCTGGAACACCAAATAGGAGCATAAACAAAATGATGGCTTTAGTTGAGCTGTAAGGGGCAAAAATGCAAAAAACTGGAGCAATAATTGTGCAGCGATGCAAGTAATACAGTCACAATACAGCAGCAGAGATTTCCAGAAAGTAGGGTGCAAAAATCTAAAACGTGTGCATGGTAATACAGTCAGAGCAGCACAAAACATAAGTTGTTGAGGTGTTGCCCCCATCGTGTATGTTTGTGCACATTTCAGGAACCACCATGTTTAATATGTATGAACTGTATTTGTATCATGTGTGTATGTCTTGTGTTTGTGTGACAGAGATTATGATATGTTTGTCAGAGTCCATCATGTGCCTGATAGACTCTATCATGTGACAGAATTTATCATGTGTCTGTGTGTCATTTGTGAGTCCATCTTCTGTTAGTTAGACAAGGATGAATTGTAGAATTAAGCTGTATCACAATCGGGTTGTGTTGTTCCGAATGCTGTGGTATCTTTTTTTCCCAGACAGCAAGAGAGTAAAGAGTCTATTTGATCGATGAAATAGATCTTCCACAATACTGAGAGCTTTGTGAGTGCAGTGGTTATTGAAAATATCTGTCAGACATGGAACAGAGCGCTGTAATTCCCTAACCAGACTCTGATGCAGCTACTCGCGAATGCTCACGATGGAATTAGAGCTATACAGTCATGAGTAAGCTGGGTAAACAGTAGTGGACTGAACACACAGCCCTGGGGATCTCCGGTGCGTAGTATGCTGGTGCTAGTGGTCTCCCAGTCCGAAGTCCATCAACCAGTTGCAAATGGATGTGTTTGTGCCAAGCAAGTTCAGGGTTCTATTTAGATGATGTACTTTATATATTTTATATATTTAAGTCCATCTGTAGCCTAGTGGTTTGGGAAGAGGGTAAGTAATCCAAATGACATGGATTCAAATCTCACCAATGCTAGGTTGTTTGTCCCTTAAACATTGCTCTTAACCCATAATTGCTCAGACTGAGTACTGTCATGTAAGTGGCTTTAGATAAATTCATCCGCTAAATGCTGAAAAAGGAAACATTTAAAATGTAAATATTTCTAATATACACTGCACAGCAAAGAGGTTGCTGTTTAGATACTTAGCAACATTTAATGAGATCATGATTACATTATTTAATAACACGTTTCAGCAGACATCGGTTCTTTTAACATTAGCTAAATGGAATAAATAATTACAGACGTCTAGAAAAGCAATTTTCACTGCTCATATTTTAGATTTCATTGCCTCATATCACCACTAGGTGAAAGCCATGTCTTATTGCAGTGAATAGAGTAATTTTATATAATTTGTGAGCAGAATAATTGTTTTCCCACCCCATTAGTGAAATGATTTCTAATATGAAAGTAGGCTGCGGTGCAAAAAATATTTGCGGACTGCTGCCTTTACGTACACAAATTCTAATTGTATTTGTCATAACACATATACTGATGTACAGTACAACAACATGTTTCTCTTCGCATAGCCCAACTTGTCTGGAAGTTGGGGTCAGAGCGCTGGGTCAGCCAACGTCGGAGCAGACAGGGTTAAGGGTCTTGCTCGAGAACCCAGCAGTGGCCATGTAGCAGAGCCTGGACTTGAATCCCCAACCTTTGGGTTCACAGCCCAACGCTCTACCCTCTAGGCGACACTGTCCCAAGTAGGGAACAGTAGCCATGTTAATGGACCTTTTCCAGAGTTGAGACAAATATGTTTTTGTGTTTTGGAGGAATCCACAAGCAATAGGAAAAGCAACAGCTTAACTAAGGTGATCGTTTAATTGTGAAAGTCAATGCATTTAAACTCACACACGCTGTGATGGGAACACAATAGGTCAAGAAATGTCAGGAGAAAATAATTAAGACTAAACAGTTGTGTGGCTATTAGAAACCCACCTGTTAATGAGGCTACTTGGGAATATAAGCTTCAGTTTGCATTCAGACTCTGGAGAAAAAGAAAATGTCTTATGGTCTGATCAGTCCAGATGAACACTATTCTACAATGTAGCATGCATAGTGGCCACTCAACACTCTCTGGAGGAAGTGTTACAATCTGGGGTTATTTCATTTAGTAATGATTCATTCACTTAAGAAGCAGCTGTGCTGGGCTTTCCTGCACTGTGGGTAGTGTTGGAGAGGCAAATTTGTGCAATTACCACATCAGTCAATGTTTACCGGATTGAACTTTGACCCAGCTTGCTGTTGATCTTTGCAGTGTACTTTTAATGGGATGATCTGTTTAATTGCACAGTGCCTAATGTGAAACATAACTTCATTCATCAGCAACAACTATCCATTCATTATGCCACCCTTAAGCACGATGGGACACACACTGAGCGAATAAACGAAACAACTGAACAGGTTGCTAGTCTGTTGCAGGATGCAGAGATAAACACACACATATCTCTAATTAACCTTTGCTGCATGTCTTTGGACTGGATAAATCCAGAGGAAATCCACTGCAGACTAAACATATTGTACTACTTATTGTACTTAAACAATAACTGGGTAATGAACAAATGTATATGGCTGAGTGGTTATAGCACAGTCGCCTCACAGCAAGAAGTCCCGGGTTCGATCCCCGGGTCGGGCTGGGGACTTTGTGTGAAGTTTGCATGTTCTCCCCGTGTCAGCGTGGGTTTCCGCCGGGTACTCCGGGTACATGCACTAGGTTGATCGGAAATGTGAAATTGTCCAGTAGTCTCACAAGTTCCCACCACTTACTGGTGGTTGTCGTCAGGAAGGGCATCCGGATGAAAAACTCTGCTCCAAACATTAACGTCCTACCCCAGGAACTGGGAAAAATGGACGATAAACGAATAGATAGATTTAATGTTGCTGTTTGGCAACATAACTAATTTATTAATAAAATAAAAGACATTTTTATTTCAACTAAAATGTAATCATAAAATCAATCAAATGTTATGGTTTTAAAATAGTCTACCTTCTATGTAAAGACAAATAAGTGTTTAAGCTTGCTTCAAAACATCATTGAAATATTAACATAGAAAAATACAGACAATCATTTAAATATTAACGCTATAATAATCACAAATAAAGACCTGTAAAGTACATGTAGAGCAGTGGGTAGTGATGCCACATCACAATAGGAATAATTTTATTTTTAATACTCTCGGATGTAACTGACCACTAAATAGAACATGTTTCTTGATTCACACTAATGTTCATTTAATAGTTTTTTTTTTTATCCGGTCATCTGTGAGTGAAATGAACATCTTATATAAAGCCAGTCTGTTGTGAGGACCATTGGCGCAAGACTTTCATGCCACTGAATGCAATAATCTCCTAAAATTCCAAATGCAAATACAAAATAAGGTAATTGGCAGTAGTAATACTTTATCTCCACTTTTATTAAGCATAGTGATGCACCCTGATCAGATGATTAATGCCACAGTCATCTTTTTCCTGGCAGCACAACTGCTCTGCCTTGGTCTGTGATAATGGCACGGAGTCAGAGTCCTCTAATTAAAAAAATGTTCAATAGCACTCTTCTCACTATAATCACTCCAGAAGACCTTGAGGATTGGCACTGCTAGATTGCACACGGCCATTAAAATAAAAGTCTGATATAACATAATACATGCATATCTGAATTACATTTTAAATATGTTTATATTTACAAGCTAAATGTTAGTGAACAAATTTAAAATCAAATTATTTTGCTTTTATAAACTTTATAAAGATTCAAAGAAAATGTCTAGTTAACCACAGCAAACAGACTAGGTATTAAATGTCCCAGATTGTGTTTCTGTAATTTCTATATTTGGTCAAAAGTGTGATTTATAATTATTAAAAGCGCAGCTACTTAATAATAATAAATAATACATTTTATTTAAGGGCGTCTTTCTTGACACTCAAGGTCACCTTACATAGTTTAAACAAAGAAAACACAAAGAGATAAAATAAAATAAAACAAGAA
>JAOUQU010430095.1:0-10228 GCA_028566735.1 Ammoglanis amapaensis | reverse complement strand
TAAATGTACAGTATGTATGTAGGTAAGCATGTATGTATGTAGGTAGGTTGGAAGATCGGTGTGCATGTGTGTGTTTGTGTGTGTGTGTGTGTGTGTGTGTGTGTGTGTGTGTAGGTATGTATGTATACATGTACAGTATGTATGTAAAGTAGGTGTGTATGTACAGTATGTATAAATTTATGCATGCATGTATGTAGGTAGGTTGGAAAATCGGTGTGTGTGTGTGTGTGTGTGTGTGTGTGTATAAATTTACAGTATGTATGTACAGTATGTATGAAGGTATGCATGCATGTATGTTGGCACGTCGGAAGATATGTGTGCGTGTGTGTGCGTCTGTTCATGTACGTATGTTTACGGTATGTGTGTAGGTATGTAGGTATACATGTTCAGTATGTATGTACAATATGTATGTAAAGTAGATGTGTATGTACAGTATGTACGAAGCTATCAATGTATGTTTGTAGGTAAGTGAGAAGGTAGTTGTTGGGGTGTGTGTGTGTGTGTGTGTATGTATGTATGTATGTATGTATGTTTAGCTACAAGACTACAATGAGAGTTGTTTTTACATGCATAACAACAACATTTCTATTTTGGTCAGTGGACCCATTAGTCTAGATGATGGTCCATTATGGATTAATGTTTGCCTCGATGTATATGCACCGTTATAAATGCTCCGGCTTGAGAAGAATTGCTTCCCCCGTCACATTTGGAATATTTATTGCAGAGCTTGGCTGCTTTAATTTGACTCATCCGATGTGTGCTATATACGATCCGTGTGCACCGAAATCTATCCTCCGCACAGAGGTGACAGGAAGCATCGGGCCTTTGTTAGGGAATGAGTTTTCAATTAACAGGGAGTTCTTCTTACATTCGATCCATTACTGTCCTCCCCTCGGAGAAGAGCCGGGCACTGCTAATGCCCCCCTCCCGATGTTTGGCAGAAATCGAATCAAGGAG
This sequence comes from Ammoglanis amapaensis, assembly GCA_028566735.1. Classification (NCBI taxonomy): domain Eukaryota; kingdom Metazoa; phylum Chordata; class Actinopteri; order Siluriformes; family Trichomycteridae; genus Ammoglanis; species Ammoglanis amapaensis. Next base: position 9,271 of record JAOUQU010430095.1, on the reverse strand, counting down.
TCGCTGCCTTGAACGGCTGCCGCTTGTCTTACAATTTGTTTGATAAGTAAGAAATGTTCGCTCTGCATCATGGGGCCCCTTACTTTGCTCGGCTGAAGTAATAAAATGGTGCCAATTTCAATATTTCTGCTCCATTAAAATGTGATAGAAAAACCCAGTGAGCCTCTACATTTTTTTATTTGAAGTACGGTGATATTGTAAAACGTACTTTATCAATTTTGGAATTTCTTGTCCACGGAAACTCACATCTGAAGGAAACGGGAGGAATGTTTCTACACCACAAGTACTAGATCATATCAGACAAGATCCAAACCGTTAAACATATTACGATAGTCCGGCGTCGCTACGTTTGGGAACTTGGCCTTTTACTCACAAGAGTCATAATGAGTTCATTTCCATAGACGAAATGACCCGAAGATGTAAGACCGGCTTAAAATCAGACTTTATAGACCGTCTTGTACAGCTAAGTGAGCAAGTCGAGTTCCTATAGACATAAAAATAGTCCGATACTAATAATCGTCATGCATGTGAATGCACACGATTATCACAGTAGGGGAGAGAGCACTGTCGCACATCTGGTCGCTAGGGTACCACATAGCAACACATCTTAAATGGATCCTTTGACTGTTTGTTTGGATGCTCTTGATATTAATTTCTTATGAACACTTCTATTTATCTAGAAGTGATGATCCATCCCGGATAAAACGTCATTTATTTATTTATTGTCATCTCACAGTCCGATGAGTGTGCGACTCTTTTCTGGCATTGGTTCTCTCGTCCCTTGTGCATCCACAGATGCTGGCATACAAAGCCAACAATGGAACCAAAAAAGCCAACCAAAGTACCTTCGGGGTTTTAATCAAACCTACTCAGTATCACGCAACCTCAGGGCCTCTGACCTCGCTCGACTTGATCGTCCAGTCAGAACTCGAGGAAGATTTGAACCCCCAACCTTTGGGTTCCCAGCCCAACGCTCTACCCACTAGGCTACACTGTCCCTGTACCATAAGTCGTGGAAGGAACGTGACAATCTAAGAATGCGTCATTTGATTTAAAAATTGGAAAAAAAATTGTGGTAAAGAGGTATTTCACAAACAAAAAATATTTAATTTTCTACTTTCTTTTCTTCCTTTTTTGTTTTTTTGTGTGTCTGTAAATATGTACGCGTGTGCATGTGTGTGTGTGTGTGTGTGTGTGTGTGTGTGTGTGTGTGTGTGTGTGTGTGTGTGTGTGTGTGTGACAGGTAACAAGGTTAAGCCAAACAAGCATAAACTTTATCCTGTACCTTTTTGGGACTAATGGATGATCTTTGCACGTCTTGACGAGGATATTTTATTCGATACAAATTCGATTTGATGTAGTTTGTATGTATATTGTGATGTTTGCGTGCAAAGAAATCCGAAATAAAGATTATTTAATCTAGAACCCATTCGGTGGAACGAGCTTCCATCGTCTAGGAGAACTTGTGAGTCTCTTTCTGTCCTCATAAAGAGATTGAAAAAAAGTAATTTCATTACTGAGCACTCAAGCTAACTCACTAACTAAAAACAATTACACACAGAGTGTGTCTTTCAGAGTTTGTATTTAAACTGTTCTCTACGTCTTATAGTACAGTTATGTTTATTCGTCTAGAAGTTACAATTCCATCATCACTATAATTGGGAAGTAAAATTTGCTAAGCAATAGTCTGGGTTCACACACATTATTAATAATTTGTTGTGTTTCGGTCATTTGTTATGTTAATTTCTTTGTTCTAAATACAATCGTGATATGACGATAATGATTAAGAACTGCTTATAGATATTTAAGCAGCTACAGAAGATATTTTTTATAGACGCAGCCACTATTAGAGCAGATTTATTAATGTTTGTACTCTCGTGCAAAGTATTTACAACGACTAAATGAGTTTGGTCTCATGTGAATTATAGACTAAGACATTCAGGTCGTGTCGGTCACCTTCTAATCATGATAATCAAGCGGCAAGTTAACCTGAAGTTATTTTATTGTCATGCTACCGCCAGTTATTATAGTTGAGCCGTTTTAGGCCAGGAACAGACATGACTACCTTAATCAAACTGAATCAAGCACAGAGAGAGAGAATGAAAGAGAGATAGACAGAGAGACACACACACACAGAGAGAGATAAGATGCATACAAATCTCTTAACAAGTGTGAAAAGGACTTTGTCAATGAACAGGCCTTTTAAAAAGCGTAAATGAGGGTGTCACTATGTTTGACCCTATTAAATGGCAGGGTAATGCTGCTTGGAGTTCGTTTAAATAATGTACTTTCATTACAAGAAGAAACTGGGCCCGTCTAATACAATTTGAAAAGTGATCCGTGCACCATTTAATTAATCATTAGCGTTTATTTATTTATTTATTTATTTTTAACCTCGAGCATTTTAAAGCAGCGACATGAAAAAATATATATATATACACACACGAACAGTATGGAAGGACTCACAGTGGGACTGAGGAGCTGCACAATTCCGATTTAACCGGTTAAACGTTGAAACATCAGACAGCACAAGACAGCCAGTCACAACGTGTCTAAGAAAACCTATTAATTTGACTGACAGAATCACCTGCAGAATATTATTTTCTATTTATTTCTTTTTTTAAATGTAAATTTATCTTTTCAGTCCGAATAGTCATATCTATAATGGATGAACACAAATCTTGAGGTGTGTCCCAAACCGCACACTTAGGTGAGTGCACAGTCATTTAGTGTGTAGTGCACACATAATATTAGTAGAGACTAATATTAGATCGTGGTTCACTATCTTGCCAATTGATATATTGATTTTCTTAGCTTTTATTTGCCTTTGTTTACCCGTAACTAATAAAAAATGTATTTCACGCTTCCCATATTTATACAAAGCAGTCGCTTCCGCTTTCTGATTCGGCGATGCCCGTTATTAACCGATGAAAAATCCCACCCCTTTTTTAAATATCAAGTCAAGTCAAGTCAGCATTATTTATTTAGCACTTTTTATAATAGACATTGTCTTAAAGCAACTTTACAAAATACCGGACCAACAGATACAGAGACGTGTGTTGAGCGAGCCGAGGGCGACCGTGGCAAGGAAAAACTCCCTGAAAATGACAGGAAGAAACCGTGAGAGGAACCAAACTCAACAGGACCCCATCGTTCATGGGTTGTCCTCGTTTGCAGCAGTATTGTAACTGCAGTTTCGAGTGTGTATCGTTTCTCACTATATGCTTTGGCTATTTAAAGGTACTTTCAGTGCACTTAGTTTTGTCGTGTTTCTCGGACACACTGAAGCTAAAGCGCTCGATGTGTGGAAGTGGACGGTTTGGATTTGGGATGAACCTCGGGTCCGAACGTTTCTATAGTCCGAGCTTTTTATAATGGAAGCGATAAACAAGCTTGTTCGATTTGTGTATTGTAATCATTCAGGTTTCGTTCACGATCGTCATAAAACAAGTACCTACGATGAAAGACCATATCTGATTTTCAATTAAGTAATTATGATGTCATAACACTGTTTAAATAACTGCCTTTCAGTTTGTGTTAATCCAGAAAAGAATATTATCTTCTTTTTTGTTGTTGTTGTTGCTTCATCTGACTTCAGGGGATTGAAGGATTGAGTAGCTCAGCTGGACTCAAATTCAAATTCAAATGTTATTTGTCATTACACATATACAGATGTACAATACAATGAAATGTTTCTCTTCTCATCCCAACTAGTCTGGAGTTGGGGTCAGAGCGCAGGGTCAGCCAATGTACGGCACCCCTGGAGCAGACAGGGTTAAGGGTCTTAGATAGTAGAGTAAAGATGAAAGGAACCGTTCAGGTACCAAGAACTAAAGCTTGATTTATATTTCTGCATCAAATCAGCGTCGTCGTGATGATGCAGAACATGTGTCGAACCTTTTGCACCTCCAAAATGAAACGATGCAGGCCAAGAGCACGCTAGCCATCAAAACGATGCAATGTGCACGCTTGTAGTTAAAGTATTCACTCCCTGCATATAGTAGTGCCTTGTTGTTTACGAAGTTTTGTTTACGGCTAACATTTAAATGCATTTGTCGCTTATTATCCATCAGTTAAAACTTACGACGACCTGTCCCTGAAACTTGAGGGTAAACACATATGCGACAGAACCCTCAGAAACTCGACGCCCTCTAGTGCTGTGGCAGTGAATTACTTTGCCTTTTACATATGATCTTGATGCAGAAGTAGTAGATGAAGCCTAGTGGTCAGGGTTCTGGACTAGTAATACAAAAGGATGTCGGTTTAAGACCCATCATGGCTCGGTTGTCACCGTTGGGCCCTTGGACACTCACTTGCTCAGACTTTATTGAATGAGAATGTTTGCTTAATGGAGAAAAAATAAATGCAGAAGAAGAAGTGAATGTTCTTAGTCGTGTGCTTATCACAAAAAGAAACACATGTGTTTATACAGCATGCAATTATTCCTACTTTTCACTTTGTTGTTTAAATAAGGCGAACAGGTAAACACAACATGGTTAATTGTTTGAGCTCTAACATCGTCCACATATTGAACAGGTTTGTTATAATATTTGAAGTATTTCTGAAGGATTAAAATATCATTTACATAGAAGTGCATTTATCTAGGCAGGTGCAGGTTTTGGGTACAGACGCCTAACTTACTGTTGGTGTAGACATGATTTATATTTCTATAGTTCATTTACTGGTATTGTGCATCTGTAAATCCATCCATCCATCCACCCACTCACAGATTCATCCATCCCTCCATCCACCTACCAATCCACCCACTCACACATTCATCCATCCCTCCATCCACCTATCAATATACATCCACCCACCCATCCATCCCTCCATCCACCTACCAATACATCCACTCACCCATCTATCCATCTATTCATCCACCCACCCACCCATCCATTCATCCATCCACCCACCCACCCATCCATTCAACCATCTAGCTATCTATCCATCCATCCACCCACTCACACATGCATCCATCCCTCCATCCACCTACCAATACATCCACCCACCCATATATCCCTCCATCCACCTACCAATACATCCACCCACCCATCTATCCATCCACCCACCCATCCATTCAACCATCTATCTATCTATCTATCTATCCATCCATCCATCCATCCATCCATCCATCCATCCATCCACCCACCCACTCACACATTCATCCATCCCTCCTTCCACCTACCAATCCATCCACCCATCCACCCACCCATCCATCCATCCATCCATCCATCTATCTATCTATCTATCTATCCATATTTCCATCCATCCACCCACCCACCCATCCATTCATCCATCTATCCATCCATCCATCCATCCATCAATCTATGTGTGTATCTATGGGTGTATCTATTAGTGTGTGTGTATGTGTGTGATTGGTTGGCAAGATTTTGTTATTGACCTTGAATAACTGATATGATGCTGACATCCTGTCTAACACGGTAACATAATTCGGAGCACAAACCCGATGCACCCACAAGTTTACGCTGAGCACTTTTTAAAAGGAAACAGAACAAGTGTCGGCTGATTCAGAAGAAAATCAATCTCTCGAGAAAAAATAGATCTCTCAAACACAGTAAGCGTCAGTGAGTTTTAAATGCTTGTCTAATATAATAAACACGAAAAGTAATTACAGTTTGATTACGTTTCAGGAACATTTCTGATGTGATATGACATCGGCAGGCTTCCTCTGCCTTGCCGTGAATAGCCAGATTTTGACTTGCGGACTAATGTGACGGTTATTGGATTCCACTGGGAGATTAACGGCTCGTGTACAATTTTGCTCTCGTCTAAAATAAAAATAAGGCTGCAATACCATTTTAACAACAAACCGAAATCAAAACCACTCTAGCTTTAGCTATATTAAATAAGACGTTTTGTGTGTACTCATTATTTTAAATCAAATAGTTGTGTGTTTGGGGTATAACGTGCAATGCACCAAGCACCAATCAGCGTGTTACTTGCCGTTCGTTTTAAGAGCCAGGTACGGTCTGGCTTTGGTGGATCGCCATTTCTATGAAGCGGCTACAGCTACATAACGAAGGTTCGTGTATTGGGAACACGTCTGTTTTGAGGCCAAGACAGCAATGAATGTCTGACTGATGACGCCTAGTTCGGTTTTGTTTTCAGTCGGTAGTGCACCTGAGTGTTTTGTTGCCAAGATCGCGATAGGGCAGAAATGTAGCTGAACACACCGGAGAGCATCGTGCCAACATCGGTGTTGATGTATTCGCAAGCACCGTTGCTATTTATGGTTCTGGGGTTAAATGTGGAGGAATAAATAAAAGTGTATAAATAAAATATCGGTGAAAAAAGTCTTTTTTTTGGCCTGTTGTTGTTTAATGCAAAACATCAGCTAATGATAATTGAGTAAGGTCCAGACGTGGCCTGCAGGCTGGTGTTTATTAACACATACAAAGTATGGGCACAGCTTGGAAAGCCAACACAAATCTAACAAGACATACAAAATGAAATGCCTTTTAACTATTCTGAAGGAATTTTGAAGAAAAGGAGGTGGTGGTTTAGGGGAGTTATGGTCAAAAGATATGCAAATAGAGTATACAGGTCAGGGTTCAGGATACGGGATGTTGGCATGTAGGTAAGGGAGAGTTTAAGATTAGATGGGACATTGAAATAGGTGTTAGGGCTATAAAGAAGGGGGGTCAGGATGTAGATGTTGTGAAGGGGTTTACGGTACAATGGTTATATGTGGGGGAAATTAGAGGCAATACAGGAATTGGGGAAATGTGTGTGTGTTTATTTTTAAATATCTTTCACTGGTCACTCGATCGTGGTTGCCAGTGCAAAGTGAGTCCTGGAATTGTTTTGATACAATAACACCAGAGTTCTCCGGTAAAAGATGTTACCTTATCTCTTTGTTAAGTGTTAAGGTGACTTTCACACCGCAACGCATCTCGAGATTGTATGGAACCCATGCTGTAGGCATGTCATTGTTTTTTTTCACTTTTAATAAAAAGCTTAAAAACAAAGTCACCTTACCATATCACACTTACTCTTGTTACCTGTCAGAGATTAAAAAAATAAATAAATAAAACATCCAGTCCTGGTTGCACGATACTGTTCATGGTTAGAACCCATGTATGGCTCTCGTTTTTGTTTTTCATAATAGTGTTATTTATTTGCTTTCTTAACATTCGTTTCCCATTCCAGCCACACGCGACTCTTAGGCGCTCTTTAAATCAGTACTTTTATTTTTAACAGAGTAGGTCGGCAGGTATTTCTCCAACACGTAGTGCTATAGAAAGCTGTGCATCTACAGCATAGTCCAGTTGACCCAGTGGCATATTTTTTGGACTGTTAGAAGAAACTGGTGCAGCCCCCATACAGGCAGAGGAAGAACAAGAGACAGGACTAATAATAATGAAACGGTGTCTGATATAAGCCCCGCCACTGTCACATCATCGCTGTTGGGATCTTAAACCGTAAATCTATTTAAGATTCGAAGATTTATTGTCATGTGCACAATGAGAAAGCTAGAAAGCTACTCGCCAAGAATGCCTGATAGAAGATAAAGATAAATATCATAACGATAATAAACATGAAGCGTGTTTCTACTTTCTGCTTCCGAATCGTGTTTACAGTGCCGGATTATTTCTGAGCTAGATTTAAAGGAAAGTTAGAAGTTTTTATAACCTGGTGATCTGCTAAATGGTGTTTTAAACATTTATGTTTAGGTTATACATTAAAATAAAGGTCCGAGACAGGGACGGATCTGAGACCGGATCGTGCAGAATGTCACCTGAAGACTTGACATGACTTCATTACTCCATTAACAGACATCAAGGACGTCATTAAGATGTGATCGCAAATAGAGAGGCATTCAATCGGTCAGCATAAGCGCATTAAAGACATAAAGAATTATGATTATTATATATATATAAGATTTATAAGAATTGTCACCATTCTTGCTGTGTTTTTACATTGCTATCTCATTCGTTACTATTGCAACTGAGGATCTGTAGTAGTGCAGCAGTGTGTGGACTAATTAATTCTAGATTAATAGATTAGCCAGGTTCATCGATCTTTGGTATTGATTTCCTCCACGACCACCAGCCACACAAGCCACGGACTGAATGTGCAAAGCTTCTGTTATATTGTACGTCTGCGATTTTGACGACTTTATACAGTAGATTGTAAAAATAAATAAAGAAAAGAAAAACGTTCTGCTTGATTGTCTGGCTGTTATGATGCGGACGTTTGACATTTTAGTATTTGTTTAAACTAATTTTTTTTCCTGCCATATTCGTTATCATTACTGTCGGTGGATTGTCATCATGATTGTCAGTTGTTGAGGTCTAAGGGCCTAATCTGAAGACTAATGACCTGTTAAAATACCCCCACCGTGACCCTACATAGGATTAAGCGGTGGTAATAAAAAAAACTACATAATGGATGATTGGATATTAATATTATTATTATTTATTATTATTTGCTATTATTATCCTGCAGTAAAGCTGTAAGCTAAGCTTTTGTTTATTGATGATGCTTGCTTATTTAATTTATGCTTTAATCGTGCCAGGTTGCAATTAATTGACTGCATACATTTAATTAAATCTGAGTGCGCGGTCCATACGGACTCATCCTTGCAGACTTTGAGTCAGTTGTTCGGTCAGTGCAGTTAAGTGTAAGCGACCGGCTAAGATGAGCAGTCCACGGTAGCTTGCCTGAGGGGAATTTTTCAATATTGTTTTGTGCATTGAGGCCTAAGAGTACCCCTACCTGGCCTACCTGGCATGCTCACTATTTGGCACCATGAAAGAAATTTAGTCTGTTTTTCCCCCCCCCCAAATTTCTTATTTACTTGAGCTTATTTTGTTTTGTTGCTTCTTGCTTTCTTCTCCCTGTGACTGGAGGACACAGATTGTATATGTGAATGTTAAAGCTAATGACTTTTTTTTGCTTTGCATTTGCCTGCAGTGTAGCAGCTTCACAGAAGCCGTTGGGCACATTAAACACCAGTGAGAAAGAGAGAGAGAGACAGAGAAAAAAAACAAAGACAAAAGTATATATTAAGATTGTTTGTCGTGGGGTAAATGAGCATAAAACTAGGACTAGTTGATTACTAGTTGCACATACTTAGTTGGCTTTAGTTACTGTAATTACCACCAGTCCTGTTGCTTACATGATCCAACGGCATTCAGACGACAAACCGACACTGACAAACAATTTAGGTGCATCCCAAATAATTAATAATAATAATATAATTTAGTCCGTGGTGCACAGTGAGCATAACGTCTTGATGCACAACGTC
>JAOUQU010430085.1:0-10228 GCA_028566735.1 Ammoglanis amapaensis | reverse complement strand
ATAACATGTTGTGTTATAAATGTGCATCATAACATGTTGTGTTATAAATGTTGCATCATAACATGTGTTATAAATGTGCAGTTAGATTTAAAGTTTCTGTTACAACTGAACATTTATCGGTCGTGCAAATAAGAAGCACCGCAGTTTATTATGTTCGAAATTTCGGAAAAAAAGTGCGACTTATACTCGGGCCAAAACGGTAAACCACATTTATACTGTAACCACAAATGTCCTCATCCATACTTTTTCGGTGCGTTTTTTGTCTCATATTCATTGTAGTGTAATTATAGGTTGTATGGAGGTTCTGTGTTCTCTCTGTGTGTCTGTGCGGCTTTCCTCCAGGCGCTCCAGTTTTCTAAGAACCCAAGGACTACTAATGTTGCCCTAAGTGTAAGTGACTAGTGACCTGCTCCAGATCTTATGTTCCATCTACTTCATTTAACTATCGCTCTGATTACCTAAAACAGTTGAATCTTTTAAAAAAAAGATATATACATTTTAATTTTTAAAAGAACTAAAAGATTACAAAGCCGAGCAGATTTTTAGCACCCCAGCCTCTATTACTTGTGCATCATCGTGCATCACGTGCTGGAATTTAGACTTTTTTTTTCAGCACTGCCCTGGTGTAAAGTTACACTGGGAAACATGTGAAACATGTTAATCCTTTATAAAAGGGTTGCTGGGATATCTGATGTGATCATCTCGGCTGTAATGGGGCTAATAGTAGAAGAGTTGTATCACTTTAAAAGGCGGCTGTTAGCGTTACTGTACTTGCTTTGTCACAGAGGTGATAATTGCACTTTGTATTTTTAGAACCGGCTGGCGTGGTGTGTGTTTTAAAATCTCGATCATAGCGAAAATTCTTTTTATCTGTCGTACAGGAAACACACACGTGTATGTGAATACACCGGAATGTAAGAAGCGTTCCAGAAATAATCAAAAAGTTTGAACTCCTCTGTGAATGTTCGGCTAGTCAGTCACGATATCGACAGGCTCACTGATGAATGTTACGTCGTTTAGCTCGAGTCGGTGATTAGCATGTTGATGTGACCTTTGTGTGATTCTTTAATGAACGCTTGTTTCGAGGAAAATAATCCCGGGATGTTTATTTAGCTAAAAACACGCCAATACTCATTACTTAAGACCAAAGTTGGGGACTTTGAGACACTTTGAGACACTTTGAGTCACGACTTCTTTCAAATGACACCGACTCGATTCATGATCATTCATGAACCAGAGTTTTAATTATAAGCATTATAAGCAGTTATAAAATAACAGCTATATTCCTATTGAGATATGTGATGATGAGGCGTGTAATAATGCACCTCAAATCAATTACAGAATCGATTCACCTTGATGCACGATATAGATTGATATTCCTGATTAATGAATCGCTTTAAACAGCAGAGGGCGCCAGATCAAGTTGCCAAATTAGGCTTCATTCAGAATTGTTTCTATTCTCCTCAGAACTAAATGGGCGACCATCAGATTGTCTATCATACAGCATTTAGTTTAACAACAAATGTTTATTTTAAATAATAAATGGTACCGATTGCAGATTTAACAAAACGTTTCTGAACGTGTAAAGACGCACTTTTTGTATTTTTGTTGGTTTTAGTTTGTTGGCACGGATCCTCGTAATAAACCCGACACAATTACCCTCCGCAGCGGCAGGATTCTGGAACGTTAATGCCAATTAGTCCCGATCGTTCCGGTTCTGGATGCTTCCGTCGTCTACATGTTGCACCGAATTGTGAAACTAAAGAAAATAATTTTGTCATCGTACATCAGAATGTTTCCTTCAAACAGCAGAAAAACAGCACAACATGCGATCATAAATAATGCAAGAACATCGGCAAACGAGTATAGATGAGATAATAATGTAGTAATAATTGTAGTAATATCATATAAAAACAATAATAGCATTAATATATGAAAATAACAGTAGCTGCATTATGTTATAATAAAAACTAAGCATTTAACGATTCACAAAGAATCGATACAAATCAATACACATCGAATAAATAACAATCAATGATTATTTTAAGATAAATAGACATTCACTTTTAACAGCAGGGGGCGCTGGTGCTATAAAAACATGAAACGGGAATCTAGTATGTTTGATATCGTTTGCTCAGAACTTTCTCAGAAATTAAAAAACATTTAATTGTTTAGTTAATTCATCCTCATCACTAATAATAAAAACTTCCTTATTTTTATAATTTAAAACAAGAAATATTAAATGGAATCTTTGTTAAGTTATAAGCAAGTAATTTGTTTTCTTGATATTTAAAAGTCATATCGCGAATCTTATGGCACCGTGCGTAGCGTGTATCATTACATCCCTGGCAATAGAATATATTGATATCATCTATTAATCTTATATGCTAATATGGAGCCATGCTGACTGCAGTGCATCCCAGAGCTGCTGTAGGGGGCGTGGTCGAGGATCCACACAGCCAACATGACCATCGAGGTCCTCTGACAGAGGCACAATTGGGTTCGATTCTATACAAATCAATACAAATAAACTGATTCTATACACACAGCCTCAGAAATGTCCACAGAGACTTGTTGGATTGGTGGAAAAATCATGATATCATGATATTGTGAACCCAGCATTGCATTGTGGGTAGATTGCATCGTTGCATCCCTCTGTGCACGCTTTGACAGCACTCGTGAAGATGCTCTCTCTCTCTCTCTCCCTCTCTCTCTCTCTCTCCATGCTGTGATGGATAAGACGTCTCACATCTCACCGCCATGACTTTGTTTATATTCTCCTGATCACTCTCATCTATCTGCTGAGGAGAGACGGACGCCCGGCTCTTTAAAAAAAAACAATCCAGTGTGGCACGGGTGACACAGGGGGTCACGCAGAGGCCGTAAACGACTCCGTGCTGAATTGATCTACGGTTAATACATCTCCATCTCTTTCTAGTTTCTCTCCAGCTGGATTACGGGCTGTAAATGCCAGCGGTCGCGAGTCAAAGCCGACCCCGGCGTAAATCACAATCCCGCTCGTCTCTGCCCAAACAGACCGGAGACGCGTGTTGGAGATATTAACTGAATCGAGGATGGAGATTTTATGAGCTTATCTGTTTTATAAACTAGAAGCTAGAAATAGCGAGCAGGGGGGCGTGTCCCAAATCGCACAACGTATGTGTGAGCGAACGAATGGCGTCTCGTCATTTCAGGCACTATGGCTAATGTACTGGCTAGTCGATTGTTTCTGGACACGAGTCCGGAAGACCTTGACCTCAGTGATCTCTAATTGACCTTGGTTGATAGCAGTTATTATGGATCGGAAGGATTCATTCCACCTACGATGCGATTTTATTCATGCTGTAGGTAACAACTAAGCCAAAAACAATGAATGTGAACACACAAATAACATCTTCAATGGTGCCGTTCACTTCAGCGGCGCCGGCTCCCCCTTCGACATGTTTCCGGTGTTCTTATGCATTGATACACCTGCATTTTTTCCACCTCACACACCAGTGGTCTTCTGCCAATCGGTCGTCAAACTGAGATCAGAGTTTGGATCCCCGTCGCCAGGACAACGTCATGCCGTTCCACCTGGGCGCAACGGTTTTTGACCTTTTTTAGCTATTCCGTATTTGAATAAAGCGATTGAACTATTTCGGTTTACGGGACAATGCGGGTCAGCGCTGATTCGGCCAGACAGATCAAGGACGTCTCCATTAACGGACGATAGAAAGCTAATTAGATTCGAACAATCTACTCAGCCAAGGAGAAAACGACTTACTCAGCACTTCTAACACTGTGTTGGATGGATTCATAGATTCAAGCGGTCTATAAAATCGGCTAATTATTAATCTTATGCTCCGCTGGCGGAATGGATTCATTCCTAATCATTAACTGAAAGTTTGCCGGGTTAAAACAGATAAATTGCAAATGACAGATTCATTTTTTAATCTTTCAGCTAATATTGTGTTAGCATGGTGTGTGTGTGTGTGTCTGGTTTTCTGCACACTAGCTCTGAGATTCTAAAGTGTCCGGTTCGAATCTCGAACCACAACTGGTAGTAGCGGCTTCTACAGCTAATAAAGTTGAAATGTCCTACTCACAGCATTGGAACCGAGAGACCTTCTTGTAACGCCAATGTCTTTTGTATTTTTACCGGAGACCTTGATAGCTGACGAAGGCGGCTGTCTGCTGGCTTTACCCGGCGAGGGATTTAATCTGAGATGAAAGCTCGTATTGTCAGGACATGATGGTGAGAGATGTGATTCTGCAGAGTGCAGAGAAGATGTCAGCCGGTCACGATCACGGCACAGAGGATGAAAACGTTCGGGGTTGTTTAACTGGGGTGACAAGAACTCGCTTATCGTAACGACTTCTTTGTTTATTAGGATTTTTATTAATGGCGTGTTTTACACAATTGGGATCCATTCGAGACAGAATAAAGGCTGATGTAGATCATTTCCTTCACTGTATATTCCACTATAAAACACCCATAATGCATTGCACTGTGACAGACATACTAAAAGCGTATGGATGAACACAGCCCAAAAGAACGTGGGTAGTACCTTGGCGATCGCGTCAACACAAAACGTTTACGGCACTTAAATATGCAACCCCGTCGACGTAGAGGTCTGGTCCAGGTCCAGGTAGAGGTCCGGGTCTGTTGTCCCGGGCCTCAGGGTCAGAGGGCCCCTCAAATGAGCCCTATTAATTTATTTTATATCGGTCCAGGGGCCATGTGAAGCCTTCATGACCCGGGCCCCAGCAAGTCTGTCCACTGGGCTGTGTGATTTTGTGTATATTATAAATATTATTAATAACATTAAGACATATATCAGTACGGATAATGAAATCATTATAAACAAAACATTATAAACAAAATACTTAAAATACAATTTATATTCAAATACCATTTATAGAACTTATAGAAGTTAAAATAGTTTTAAACATATTTTAAACATTGGATTTTCTTGCTTGATCTGGCAACCCTGTTTATGACAGTGGCAACCTGTCGTTGGGGAAGATCGAACCTGCATCGAATTTTCTGGTTGATACTTCAGTACCCAGTTTCCACTGGACCCACGAGTAAAAATCTCAACCCTCAATTTTGCACATTTTATACTGTCACAATACAAAATAAAAAAATCACAATCTGGTCCCACTGTGGTTTACCAAATATGATCTAAAGCCTCCACATTGGGCAGTCTTTTCAACTGCCGACCCACCCAGGCCCTGAATTATAGCACCCGTAAAAATATTCGTTAGAACTGTTTTAGCAAAGCGCCTCGGCGTCTCTGGTTTGAAACGCAGGCCGTCGACAGACGAAAAAGCAAACGCAGATGAAACGGCACGAGTGCAGTTTCCTTCCCACGCAGGTCTAATGCATGATATAATTAAGTCATTAGCATCGTGCTGTGCTCTGCGAAGTGTGAAAATGTGCAGCAGACTCGGCTGTAATCGATTTTATATTACGATGGCGGAGCAGAAAGTTCCTAATGATGTTAAACGGGGGTTCGTTTCTGGTGTTTGCTGCATCATTTTGGTCGTTTTGTCAGCTGGACACTCAGTTGACTTGATGGGAGTTTTATCTTTGACCAACGCTGTGATGACGGTACGAGTCTGAATGCTTGAATGCTTGACAGATGCAGTCGAGTGGTCTAAGTTTAACACTCAGTAACGCCAGCGTTGTCTGGAACAGTTCGACAGGGATCGTTGGCATCACGACACTGACGAGGTCCAAACTTTTCACGTTCACGTTCCTGTATTGTATCACTCCTTTTGTTTACAAACGATTCATAAATCCGTCTCAGAAAGGGTTCGACGTTTTCTCCCGACGCCCGTTTGCCTGCTTATTGTCAGTGAGACTCGCGAGCCATCGGGTTCCACAGAAAACCGATAAATCCTGAACAATCTTCACAAGGAGCGCCGCCCCAATCAATTAGGATGGTGCAGTCCAGACGTATCGGAATCTCTGGTACAGAAAGCAATATCCTCCGGTCCTGCAATGAGGTTTGGGGTCGATGCTAAATTATAGGAAGAACTATTTTGCTGACAGCTGGGTCGGTAGCACATCACTCGTGGAACGATGCTGAGATTGAGCTAGCGATACATTTGTTAGCGATACATTTGTCGAGTCAGATCGCTTCCCCAGAACTCCGAATGAGGAGGCCAGATATTCCGTCAACACAATAGTGCTGAGAGTACGAACACCCTGATTTAAATCGTGACTCTGATATACAGTATTTATACAGCTTTGGTTCAAAATAAAATAAAAGAGACGTTACTTTCAATTTTGCTTTTACAATTTATGGATACGTATTTTACCAGAATGCAACACTCCTCAACCACCATGTTTTATCACATTAAGGGTCACGGTTTGGACACCAAATGCTGGGCAGTTTGTTATACAACTATACAGCCGGTCTGTTAAAAGGTACACATTTGCACACACGCACACACACACACACACAGGACAGGTCTTTGGACTGTGAGAGGAATCCGGAGTACCTGGAAAGAACCCACAGAGACACGGTGAGAACATGCAAACTTCACACAGTCCCAGATCGTCTTGCCCGGGAATCGAACCCGCGACTTCTTGTTGTGAGGCGAAAGTACTCGATATAAATACCCATAAACTGTCAAACCAAATAAATCCTGATTATGTTAAATTGACCTCTTTAGTATATTTTAGACTTGATGACCATCTACTAACTAACCACAGTGGGTCAGGTTGTTGTTCCTGAGCGTTGCCAGCAGTGCCAACGCGCACGGCGGGCGCCCGGGCACTCCGGACAGACGGTGTCTGTGTTTATCAGGGTTCCTGACAGTCAGAGACGGCGTGTTTAATCCACGGTGGTCGTCACAACTCCCGGTGTGTCAGATGTAGTGACACGCTTTTAGATCTGTGTGTGTGTATGTGTGTGTGTGTGTGTGTGTGTGTGTGTGAGAGAGAGAGAGAGAGAGAGAGAGAGAGAGCACAGCAGATTGTTTTCACACACATCTCACATTTGTTTTCACTCGACTCGAGATGCAGCGTTAGTTCGCTCGTACACCTGCGACCTGGAGGTGTCAGTCTACATGTGACACGTGCGATTATCGTAGAGATACTGTACAGCAGAAAGTATGTCGAATAAATATCAGAATAAATATTAATATCTATCTCGATTACTTTTCAGGTTGTGTGAAATAATGTCACATGTTTCTTTTAACTTATCCACCATAGTAGTGCAAGTTATAATATATAATACGAAGAATATGTTCATAACTATAGTCCAAGATGTACAAGTATTTCAACGATATTTATTATTTATTATTGTTGTTTGTGTTTGTGTGTTGGAAATAGTTCAATCAAGTCCAACAGAGTAGAAAAGCCAAATGTAGAATGGTTATAAAGGCTTTATAACTGGGTGATTGTTTATGGAGATTATTGTAATGACTAGAAGGAGGGTGAGATTTTCCATTTCTGTTCAGCTGTCTAATAGTCCATTACGAAAGCTTCTAATTTAAAAATAAGAATAATAAAGATCTCCATGTCGAGGATGAGCACGACATCTTTGTGGATCTCTGCACTGATTTTTCTCAGACGTTCCACACGTCGGCTCGTCTGTGCTAAGCTACGTTCACACCTCCAGGTGTTGATGAAACTTCTGGGATCGGCGTAGAAAAATAGAAAAAGGCGGCGTTCATGCTGGCGGATCTGTCTGCTGGAGCTCAGATTTTACAAAGATGTGAAAGAAAACCACGTACAAACCGACGCGTGATCACGTACAGAGGAAGCGCCGGCATTTACAGCGCCGGTCCAAAGTTTGGACGGAACCTTATCGATGTTGACGTCACACACACCTTCAGACTCTTCTAAGCATTTATTAGACCCGGCAGGTAACCATGACCTGAACTAAACCTATTTCGGATAATTTAGGATGAGCTGGACCTCAAAAGTGAAGGTAAAGCACCCAACAAGTGCTCAGCACCTTTGGGAACTCAATTCACTCAACTTAAATTTATTATGAAACGATTCCAAAGTTCCAAAAAGGACTGGCGGCACATCACGGACTCCTTATAAAGCACAAAGGTGAGTCCCGAATTGTGCATTTGCTTACGTCAAGCATTCTAAGAAACAACAAAAAACTTTTTACGACCTTAAACCAGTTAATAGTTAATATCTGTCATTGTTTATAGCGACCATCAGAAATTGAGGCAACTGCTTTGTATAAATGTAAATAGCATGAATGGAATTGTTCATTAGTTGAGGGTAAACAAAAGCAAATTAAAGAATATTAATTGATTCAATCGACAGAAACTGACGCCACTAAGACGCAAGCGCACTACACACTACATTACAGTGCACTAAGTGCAGTTTCATCCCAGTTTGGGATGAAACCATAAGTGTTGCTTCAGATCACTCATTTCATTCGTCCTGATTTGCTGAATCCACATCTGAGCGTATGCGTTGGCGGTGGTGATGGCGGCGGCGGTGGCGGCGGCACACCCGTTCCTTTTTTAAAGGCCACTCGGTGCACTAAAGGGCACGGCCGGAGGATGATGTTCTGTAATGTTTACTGCTTTTGGCGTGACATTCAATCATCTGTGCATTTGTTTAACCTGTTAAGAGCTGCTGGCCGATCGAGGGTTTGTTATATTGACTTTTGTTGGGGACTTCTGTCATCTTGTTGGCAAGGTCTGCTGGGTAATTCCCATACAGACTCAACACGGTAGCTGAAATGAAATTGCTTTGCTAAGCGTGTTCAGCAAAACTGACATAAAGATAAACAAAAACAAAGCAAATTGCTTTTTATTTGTCGTTACACATTTACTGATGTACAGCATAATGAAATGTTTCTCTTCACATATCCCAACTTGTCTGGAAGTTGGGGGTCAGAGCGCAGGGTTAGCTAACGTACGGCGCCCCCTGGAGCAGATGGAGTTAGGGGTCTTGCTCAAGGACCCAGCAGTAGCTGCGTAGCAGAGCCTGGATTTGAACCCCTAATCTTTTTGGGGTTAATGGGGTTAGCCTATCGACTAGGCTACACTGTGCTTAAAACAGTACTCCTTCGAGTCGGAATGATGTCATAATCATATTGATTTTTATGTTTTTATTTGCTTTTGTTTACCCCCTACTGGTAAGTCATTTCATAAACGCTACTTACATTTATACGAAGTCATTGTCTCCGCTTCTGAACTGAAACCGCTATGAACCGGGTGAAACTGGTGAAATGCACTAATGTCACTTCAGTGCGCGTAGTGAAGCATCATTTTCACACTGAATTTTTAGTGCAACATCCTGGTTCTTTTAGGTGCACTAAAAATTAGTACTCGAAGTGTGCAAGTGCACGATTACGATTTGGGACATGCATTATGATTGCTACGTTTAAATTCTACTTAGGTTTATAGTGGGACACAGATTTGGTGAATACACTAAGCCCCGGCACAGTTGCCCAGTATGTCACACACACACACACACACACACACACACACACACACACACACACACACACACACACACATGTTTAATTCTGCAAAGAATGAACAAGCCTGTCGTTATCATCTTGATGCTGCTTGCAAATTGTTTTTAAACAGTTTGTTTCAAAGCTGCAATTTCAGCCCGAATTGTCCATGATTGGATGATTGTGATGTCGTTTCCACAGCCACATCAGGATGCTTTTGGTAACACAGAACTGGGAAAATTGTCGTTAGCCTGAACGTCAGACCTGTAGCAGTACCAGTGATCGTTTACTGTCCAATCTGGTCTGAAATATCTGACACTATATTATTATATTTCAAACATCCACATCTGTGTTCCTGTTATAGTTCAGGCATAAGATTAGAATGAGGAATTATTATTATTATTATTATTATTATTATTATTATTATTATTATTCAGAATAATAACAATTCAGAATGGCTTTAAACAGCAGGAGTTGCTGAGACTGAAGTGTTTTCAATACGAAACATTGCCGGTAGTATTATTGGTATCGTTTGCACAGAAATAAAAGGACATTTATTATTTGGACAAATGAAAAATAAAAAAAACTATCTGCTTTAATATTATTTATATATATATATTATAATATAAGGTTTTTGAAGAGATAAAATATTTAGTGGTGGGACTCGATTAAAAATTTTAATCGAGTTAATTACAGGGTCTGTAATTAATTAATCACAATTATTCGCAAATTAATCGCAATTATTTTGCTACTAAAATGTTGAATGAATGCACGTATATTCTTAACAACAAACATGTTTA
>JAOUQU010430075.1:0-10228 GCA_028566735.1 Ammoglanis amapaensis | reverse complement strand
GGAACTTGTGAGACTACTGGACAATTTCACATTTCCAATCAACCTAGTGCATGTTTTTGGACTGTGGGAGGAAACCGAAGTACCCGGAGGAAATCTAGGGAGAGAAGTTGCAAACTCCACACAGCCCGACCCGGGGATCGAGCCCGGGACTTCTTGCTGTGAGGCGACAGTGCTAACCACTCAGCCACCGTGCCGCCCACAATGACAAATCTAATTACAGAAATAATAGAAAACGTTTGAGACTGATTGTGGTTACCACTTGGGTAGAGATTAGATTAAAAAAAAATACTTGAGGGGGAAAAACAGGACATACAAAGCAGAAATCAAGAAGATTCTCTTGGCGAAACGGAAATGTTTGAATCTACGCTATTCTGTTAAAGCATAAGAGGAACATAACTGTACATAACTGAACCAAGCATTTGCATAAAACTGTTCGATCCTTTTAGTCTGTTCTCCAAAAACAGAAATGCTGCCGACAGTGAGACTAATGAAAAAGCATTACCAATTATTCTAAAGAAATTAAGAAAACACACACTGTGCTTTTTACACACAGAATTTATACACACAGAATTAATCCTCCGCATTTATCCCAATCTAGTGTGACACACAACACACAAGTAGTGAACACACACAGAAATGAGCACACGTGCCCTGAGTGGTGGGCCGCCCTAGCCACGGTGCCGAGGGAGCAATTAGGGATTAGGTTGCTTGCTCAATGGCACTTTAGTCGTGATCAGTCAATGCTCGGCACCTTTCGATCACAAGCCCAGTTCTCTAACCACCAGGCCATGGCAGCCCCATAATGTACTAAATTAACTCCTGCCACATTCACTGCATTTATTATTGATCTTTTAACCCTCACCAGGTCAGTACTGCTTTGTGATAACATACCTAACATTTAACAGGTCCCAGTGTTTCACCATGAGAGGAGACCCTGAATACCAGCGACCATTGACCTTCAAATGAAGTTTGTAATACATAACAACGTAATTTAACAAGTTTTTCCTAATGTGTGCTTATAATGCACATATGTTTGTCTTCTGTGTTAATTTCCAGACATTTTCTGTTCAATTAGTCTATAAATAATGCAATTATTTGAAACACTAATCGTAACAACACCTTCCTTTTCAAGCTATTAAGCTCATCTTTAGACCAACAGGCGAAATCTAAACCACATTTAATAGATGAAAGCGGTTCCTATAACTAATCTATATGCTTCCTCACACAGCACTACCTCTAAATATACACTTGCTAACATGAGCAACTAAGAGACGGTAGTACAAACAGCTTACACCACGCTGCAGTAAGCATTATTCACAGAGTGACATAACATTCACACAGAGACTGTAGAAAACAAAAACACTGCGCTCGACACAATCAGCATCAAAAGCTACTATAGAGTCACAACACAGAATTGCTTACACTGCACTCTACTAAAACGTTCCCATTAAAACAACACATTCACAATCATGAAAGTAGAAACCACTCCAATTTTTATACAGTATTATTACCTTCTCTGTTATGCAGAAAAATGCCAATGCCAGCGTGCTAATAACTAATTTATGATCATTTTGTACAGGGTACAATTTAGAACCAAACATATTACATGACAATAAACAGTAGTGATCACACTTCAATGAGCTACTAACTATAGCCATCATGAATAAGAACACATGGGCCATAAATAACAAACATATTAACTATTCTAAATTGTTACACCTATAAAAACCCCAGCCAATACATGCTTAATATTTATGCGTAATAAAATATATTATGCGAACAACGGTTTATGACATTTTTAAATATCAGTTTATAGTTTATAGCAGTGTTTTGCACTTTTTTGGCAGCGATATTTACGCAATATCACAAATCTTTTTTGTATTTATTAAAGGTTTTGCACTCTGTGTTCTATGTTGTTTCGGGTATATATATAATCGTGTTTGACGTGCACACATAGATCAGACCAGAGCTCGAAGAGTTTG
Source organism: Ammoglanis amapaensis (assembly GCA_028566735.1). Lineage (NCBI taxonomy): Eukaryota > Metazoa > Chordata > Actinopteri > Siluriformes > Trichomycteridae > Ammoglanis > Ammoglanis amapaensis. Next base: position 8,246 of record JAOUQU010430075.1, on the reverse strand, counting down.
GCTATATCTATTCAATCATTGTGGAGCACTTAGCTATTTAGTGTTTGGTGAATAAGCAATTTAGTGTTCTCTCGCTTTCAGAATAAAATCCAGCTTTGACAAGCTTTATGTGCTGGTAGCATCTGAAACCTGATTAAAGTCATTATTCAACCCTTAATTGTTTTAAAGCTGCAAATCTCAATTAAAATGTGAGCGTAAGCATAAAGCAGCATGAAATTGTGCAAAGCAAGTGAAAGACGCCTGCAGACTGTTAACGGTCAAAGCAACTGCAGACCAGCGGAAGCTGTGCCGAATCACGTTGGTGACGGTCACCGTAGGTTAATCTCACATCCACCTTTAGATTACCACTCTAATTAGGCTAAGTGCTAAGCATGTTATATTTATAGGGCAGTGTGTTTGCATATATACAAAATATACACTCTTTGTTTAGTTTACTTAGTAGCACTGCAAATGAATCGAAGTTCGTGCAAAGCATAAACAGAACAACAAAGAAAACTGAAGTGGTGCAGCTGTGAATGTATTCAAGCTCAAATCTCAGTGGGGCTTTTGACCTGGCAGAGCACGTAACACACAAAGTTAGGCGTGTCTGTAAAATAAAGGGATGATATTGGATAGGGCGTGTTGTTGGTTTAAGGTCAATCACAATAAGATGACTGGAAACAATGTAATAGAGAAAAAAATGAAGTGACAGATCCTCAATTGCTAAAATTGTTCCAGAAGAAAGTGATGCATGTTACCACTACTTCAATCAGAATCAGAATCGTATATTTGGCCAAGTATGTCACACATACAAGGCACACATGTATGACACATAACATAACATGAACACTAAATAGAATAAAAGTAATAAGAGTAATAAAATAATAAAAGGTCGGGAAAGGTGCAAATGAGTGTAAAAATCTCAGCACTGGTGGGCTGGCATAAACTGTTCCATTAAGATCTTTATGTTTACTTGGTTAGAAAGTATTGAATCCACTATCAATTTTAAAGATGCAATTGCTTGAACTGCTTGAACTCTGGTACTTAATAAGATCTAATATTCATTTTCAAAATAGGTCAAAAATAGACCCAAATCATACGATAATATATTTTGAAAAAGTGACATCCAATCAGTTACTGTTGCTTAACCCAATAATTCTTGAGAGTTTAAGATAAGGGTATTTGGTGGTTTTGAAGGTTTGCTAAATTTATGCCAGGGTGAAATGTGTGGTATTTTTATTATGACGAAAAAAATAGTTTATTCACTAAAGCAATCTGGTGATGTGTGAAATCTCTCTGATCAATCATTGCAACAAAAGCAGAACATCTGTAGAAAGTGTCATATGATGATAAAGATACATGAAACTGGATTAATAAATGTAGATTGTCAAAACCTCGACAGAAAAGTACATACACATCTAAAACATGGATTTCTTCACTGGTTCGGGAAAAAGGTCAATGGATCACAAACACAGCATGAATTTGAGCTATTTTTCTTTTCCTCCATTTTGCAATCAGCTCAAATCATGTCACGGCTGTGTTCTATTTCACTCATTTTAACTGCACAGTGGTGACTCTGGAGTAAACGGAACATTAAATGGACAGTGTGCAAAAGTGAGTTTTGAGTGAGTGATTAGTGACAAGATTTACTGGAAGAATCATTTCAGCTCCCTTAAACAAAAATCATAACTTTCAAGATTCTAGTGTTAACAGCAAGAACATTTAATGCTAACTTTTTTTGTTATTATTTACAATTCAGTGCCTCTATCTAAACTTAACTACATGCTTTGGGACTGTGTGAGGAAACCGAAGCACTTAAAAGAAAACCACACAGACAAAAAAAAGAACATGCAAACTCCACACAGAAAACAGTGCCACCCACTTCATGTTAAGGTTGTTCAGCAACACACACATCTACTTAGACCACAACCAAACCCACAATACAACTGCTTTTAAAAAGCTAGTCCCAGCTTTAAGACCTGTAAACCCATATGCATTCCTTTAGAATATTTATTTCATTGTTTAGTGTTCGTATGTACATGTGACATACACAAGTGTAACTAATGAGAATTCTTACCTCAGTAAATAATTCCACAGGTGCTGCTTTGGCTCCTTCCTCCTCTAAATACTGATCCCATGACCAGCATTTCTTCTTACTGTTAACTGCTTTGGTTTAAAACCACAATAGCACATGTGAATATGCAGCCATCATTTCACACTGAAACTAAATTATTTAAATAATACATTGACTCTCTGAAAAACTAGCATCTCTATTGACAGGTAAAACAAAGAAAAACGTTTTACCACTTGATGTGGACACTTTGTTTTTCATCTTTGTTGTATCTTCTTTTGGACGCTCCTAAAAAGAAAAAAACAGAGCAGAGTTTTAAACTAATCCTCTGAGGGGCAAGAGATTTCAGACTATGTCAGAGTTGTCAAAATGTGGTCTTTATAACAGAACAGTATTTTTTTTTTTAAACTTACTTACTTTGCCAGTGATGATAAATAGAGGATTTTTTCCTGGAATTTTTTCAATTGTCTACTCAACAACTTATTACCTTTTACTCATTTGAAATGATGAACATAATTCGGTTAAGTAAGTGTCATACAGCAAGTACGAGCTATTGTGAATAGTGTAATTGCATATAAAGTGTGTATTAAAACTAATAAACTAAACTCCGATATGATACACTGTCTGCTTCACTGTGGTTCATCTCTCGGGAGTATAATTATCATTTTAACACCATCCCAGCACTGATTTTTCACATAATTTATTCTCAGAAGCATTTAAAATGTATGTTGGTATAAAAAAATATATAAACTGATAGTAACTAATACTTTAATTACTGTATTAAAACCATATAAGCTATATAAGGCATATAAACTAAAACCACAATGTGAACATTAAAACAAATCTTTTATTTTAATTACAACCTCGTGCATCATACTCACTCTTAGACAGTATTCGTCAGAAACAATTCTAGGACTTAACGTCTGTTTCCTTTTCCTTTTGTCCTCTCCTTGCATCATTAGAGAACAATGTTTCTCTGGAATGAATCAAATCATTAAAATATTAATAATATCATAAACTGTGTGTCTGTTACTAACATTACTATTGCATTATATATTATATTAACATTATTATTGTAAATCAGCCTAAAAAAATTGTCAAAAGCAAAACTCCCACGGGAGAACATGCCGTGTCCATACCGGTCCAATTGGAGACTGAACCAAAGACTTTTGTGTTTTGAGGTGACACATTTTAAAACTTTGAATAGCTAGGCCTTAAATATAAACCTCAAATGCAGGAAAACAAAGATGAAAAGGCATTGTTACAAACAAATATGTGATGTAGCTAATAAATAATAGATGGTGTAATATTACATAATGTCATACTTTGTTTACAAAAGTTTATTGATATCAAGATCATAAGAGTTCATGACAGAATTATATAAATATGATTCACTCCGAAAAAATAAAATTTAGCTTGTTGAGCACTAAAGCATTTTAGGTATTAAAAAAATGTATTCATTATTTATTACTAAATATATTTACTGGTAAATGTATTCATTATAAAAGAACATGTAACCACTGGAATTACAAAAGACCAGCCGAGGAAATCTTTATAAAAATCTAACTTAAGAGAATTCTAATGACTAATTTTCATCTTTGTTTAAGAAAATAGATTCATTTTGGCTTTGCTTTGGCAGATAAAATAATTTAGCTTAGAATCTGTCCTCAACTAACAAATCTTCTCAGTGAACGAGAACGTTTCGATATTGCAAATAATCGCTCTCGTTCTTTTCATTCATGAGTTATCATCTGTAATTAAGCAAAGTAATGTTTCTCGTTCACCTCACAGTTGTAAGCATCTAAATTCACTATTAGGTTAGGCCTCCAATATACAGACATCTGGCTAATGACAGAGAGCCAGTATATTATAAAAAAAGTGTGCTGTAAATAAGCAGGACAGTGAGTGAACAAGATGCAGATATTTGTTCCACTGCCACATAAAATCATTTAACATTTAAAACCTTCTGAAACAGGTGGGGTTATTGGTGGTGGAGAATGTATATAAATGTACTTTAGTGTGCACATTATGGTTTACACAAGCTGGTGTACGGGGATGTGAATGGCATGAGCTTTAAATAAAATTTCTTAATGCCATTAATCTAGTTCCTCACTAAGGACGAGTTTCGTTCTACTTTATTCACCTCATGTTGCAAAACGCAGTGGCTTGTAAATATTTATATAGTCGGTTAGTATGCACCTTATCTGTCATTGGTAAAAAGTACATTTTATACCCTAAGCCCATATTATGTTGCTCTCATCTGTAGGTGTAATGTATTTTCACAAGAAAGTCAAGCCAAAGTGTTCTTACAGGTTTCTCTCGGGTTTCCCATCAAGTATAAAACATGCAGTATTATAAGAATCAGTTCTGTTACAGAGTAACTGTTGATTCTGCTGTTTTCTGGACCATTCTTGTTTTTTTTAAACATATTTTTTATACACTCCTACACACATTTGTTGGTTTCTGAGTGTAAAGCCAAAACACATTGCATGCACATCTACTAGCAATCTAAAACAACTAGAATTAAGCTGTGCAAACATACAAAACACACACAAATACGTGTTTTCTTTTCATATTTACTAATTCAGCTTCATTATTAGCTTCGGACGATATTAACTAGCAGAACGGAGATTTAAAAGATTACTACGAATGAAGCTAATGTAATAAAAATGATGAGCACACAACAAATGGCTGTGTTTGAAAATGCCTTGTTGACTTGATATTTAAGAAGACAGCTGTCTAAAGGCCAATTTAACTTCTTTAAACACTTCTTTCTCAAATTGACACCGTTGTGCAACACGACAGCAAAACAATACAGCACGCACACATGTACTTATTGTGTTAGCTCTCTGCCGATGGCGGTGGCTTGATGTTTTGTTTACAATCCGATATTTAAAAGCTTTCGTTGTTCAAAATCGAATAGCTGAAAGTTACGACTTCCTTTCTTGTTTATGGCTAAAGTTGAAAAATAAACAGACAAGACCGAGCCATCAGAAACTCGACACCCCTCTAATGTTGCTGCAGTGCGTATGATCTCGACGCTGATCTATAAAAGGAAAACGTCGTTGAGGTGACGCCGTTGCCTTGCATCAGGAGTATGAATCAGCATGAAAAGTTCTAAGTGACAGTTCTATCACGTCATCGCTTATACGTCAAGTTATTTCAACAGCACTAGTTAGACATACAGGAGCATAAACATATAAATCTATTTTTGACCCATGTTAAAATGACTGTGACAGAAAAAAGAAACCTCATCTTCTTATGTGGTATATTCTGTTTGTTGTAAATCAAGACATACTTACTTAATTACTTTAATAATTAAACCTACTAAACCTAAAGTTCAGATCTCTGTATTATGTGGTCATTAAAATTCATGAGTATGGCAATGTTCCAAAATCAACAGCCCTGGAATGCTTACAGTTAAGTGTTCGCACTTACCCGATCCACCCAATCAGGGAATAATGCTTCGGACTCCCATTCCACTCACATCCTATACCCTCAGTGGGTCAAAACAAAACCTGAAATTAACAAATCTCATATCAATGCAAACACTTGGGATAAACAGATTTAGTCTGCATAAACTATTGAATCTATATAAACAACCTTTGCTACCGAGCAAATAGCAGTAAACCCACAATGCTGCACAGAGGCAGCAGCTACATTATAGCAATGCTTTCCTTAGGCCAGTTACACAGGATCACTGATTAGTTTTCTTTTCTCCTATTGGCTAATCCCATTAGGGGTCACCACAGCAGATCGTGATCCACATTATTGACTTTTTATGTCTCGACACAGATGCTCTTCCTGACACAACCTTCCCCATTTGTCGAGGCTTGGGACTGGCTGCATTTTTTTTAGACTGTGGGAGGAAAGCAGTGCACCCGGAACGGAGACACAGAAAAAACATGCATACTTCTAGCAGAAAGGACCTGGACTACCCCACCTGGGGATCAAATCCAGAACCTTATTGCTGTGAAGCAACAGTGCTACCTATTAAGATTTTTATACTATTAAAATAGAAAATAACTAATCTATAAACGTGGATGCACTCTGAAATTACAAAGGAAAAGGTTAAGAAGAAAAGTAATTTTAAAAAGACTACTTTAACATTTAACTTTAGGTTAATTTAGGTTCTTTTCGAAAACAATTCATGGAAATAAAAATTAATTTCCCTTGATGTATTAGAAGGCTCCCATAACAGAATTTTTCCGATTTCTACACACTTCAAACAAATGAGCAACCCAGCTGTAAATACAGCAGCATGAACAACCTAAACAATAAGCATTATTTTTCAGTTCTATTAAATTAGCCCACTAGCATGCCAGGCTCATCAAATATAAATTAGAAAACAATTTCTTAATTACCCTATTAGTACTGATTCAATTCCAATGACTAATAAACTACATAAACTGTCCGCATCTAGCATCCAGAGCCACGAGCATGCCGTCACCTAATCAAGAGGATACAACAACCACAAATATGACCTGCAACCATCAGCATTTAGCACTTACTACGTCTCATCACTCCCAATTATTATTTGCTTCTTTCAGATAATATCATTAAAATCCCCCATCACTGATTTCAGTTTTTTTTTAATTCTAGTTCTTTGTCCTTCCTGAAATAAAACCCTCCTCATTTTATTCAAACTTTGGGTTCAGCACTACAATGTTCAGGTTTATACATCTAAGTACCTAGGCACCTAATGGATCATTCCGTCTCGCACAATTAACCTGAATGCATGTTTTGGATGATGAAAAGAAACACACACATGAGAACATGCAAACAACACAGAAAAAACACTGGTACCCACTTAGCCACAGTGCCGCCAATTTGTTTTGATTAATCACTGGGTTTGAATATGGACTGAAAAAGCATTAAACACAGTACGGTTGTGACATTGTTTACAGATTTAGATGTACTTTATGTTGTAATCCAGATTATACCACAACATTAACTTTGTCCCAGACACCACAAGATTGCAAGAGCATGTCTTTCTTTACATCACATTACAAATCAATTTGCCAGCTTATTACTGACATCTGTACAACATTCTCAATATAAACTACCCTTTAACATTTGCACACACAAAAAAGCTTTTATTTAAACATCAGCACAACCTAGTTTGAACTAAATGTTTAAGCCGAAAAAAGAAAAATTTTAATAAAAGTTAAACAAGATTATAAAAAGCACACTCATGGACAACATTGTATCTCCAATTTGTCTGAATTGGATGTTTTTGAGTATGAGTATAAGCACTTTGAAACTAAACGCCACACAAAAAAGACCTGGACCTTCCCACCAGGAGACGGAACATTATTGTTTTGTAAAAACAGAATGCAGCTAGAGGGATATTCTCTTTAATAAATAACAAGGAAGGGTTTATTAAAAAATAAATGCAATTAAATGAAGCTATGAATATGAAAAAATAAAGCTATGCAGCAGAAAGAGACATGCAGATGTTTACTTGAAATGGGGACATATGTCTCATTAAACAGCTTTACAAATACACAAAATCTTTACATTTTGACGCACTTCACCACAATTTATCCTTAAACTCAACATTTCGTTTAAAACCAATGTGCATGCATTTAAACAAAGTACTAAGCATTAGGTGCACGGTACAAAAATCACAAGCCCAATGCAGAGAAGATGCTCAGTGTCAGTCATTTCACAATTTGGTTACTGTATTTCATTGCTTTCTACATACGTCATGTGTGAAGTGTCAAAAAAATGGCATCATTTTACACTAGCCTAAAATATATGCAGTTCCAAGACAAATGCATTCATAACTTGGTGTTCATCAGGCCGAGGTCTAGTCTAGTCAATCGGTTGTGGAAGATTCCACGCTAATAGCAAGATAACTGGCTGTTTCTTCTTCCTCTGCTGAACGACTCAACATGGACTTGGACGTCTTGTTACAGCTGCTACATACTGGCAACGCCTGAAGTTATTGTAATTTCAGCTATGCACTCAAGTACACAAAACATTATAACATTCCTCCAGAAGCAAGGTGCAACACAGAATACAAATGCTAACAACACAAAATAAACAGGACAGATGTGGAGTGTAAGACAAAGAACCTAAAAGGGACATTTTCATTAGCAGAGAAACTGGTCTAAACTCCAACTAATCGACTAATAGTCGACTAAAAATACCATTTAGACCGGGATACATATTTGTGAAGTTTTACCTTTAA
>JAOUQU010430054.1:0-10230 GCA_028566735.1 Ammoglanis amapaensis | reverse complement strand
GCCCGACCCGGGGATCGAACCCGGGACTTCTTGCTGTGAGGCGACAGTGCTGAACCACTCAGCCACCGTGCCGCCACAATTTCTATTACCAAACTTTAAAACATAATGTTACAATCCTTATAAACAATCATGGATGTAACCAAAAGATTGAAATATCTCTTTCCAAATTTTAGTTTACAGCGTTCTTATACAAAATGTATTATTAAAATATTAAATAATATTTACTAGAAAACCAAATCATAGAGCCTTCATTTTTAAACTTGATATGCTTAACTTAGTTTGATCTGTTTTCTTATTGTTTAATCATAGCACTGCAAGATCTATTTGTGTGGCACCAAGAATGACCTCATTGAAATCGACAGGAGTGCTCGACAAGTCGACTACCATGACGTCCAGGACTTTGTGGAGGGTAAATCATTTGAGGCTAGGTGTATTTCATCGATCTATCAGTATTGACATTTCAGTGAACTGCACTAAAGATATGTTCTCCATTTCACAGAAATCGGTGCACAGCACTTCGAGACCTCGAGTAAAACAGGACACAATGTTGGTAAGCAGAAGTTTGGAATTGTAAAATGTGGGAAGTTCATGAGCAAACAAAGTAAAACGTTTGAACTTTGTCCTAGATACACTATTTCTGAAAGTAGCCGAGGACTTCAGTAACTCAGCTTTTGAGCTTATGCCAGGTGAGAGACTTCTACACTGAAGGACTATTCTTATCTATATAGCCTCAAGATTAAGCGTGCCCAAATATTAATGACACATGCAGACTAGATAGATCAACAGCTAAATATTAACAGTACAAAACGGTACCACTGCATACGCTAAAACTTAATAATTGACAAGAGTCGATGCCTAAATGTAGTAAGACGCATCACCATTAGACAGATAGCCGCAGATCAAGCATTGCTAGGCACCACAACTTTGATGCAGTGTGTTTTTAGGATGTTTTCTCTATATAAGACCCGGCATTTACTGTGAATCAATGAGCCTTGGTCACCCATGATTCTGTCTGGCCGGTTTACAACTGTGCCATTTTCTGGCCACTTTTTATAGCCACTGATCACTACAGAACAGCAATACCCCACAAGAGCTGCAGTTTCGGTTGCAGTTGCTCTAACAGTCGTTTAGCCATTACAAATTGGCTCTTGTTAATCGCCTTAAATCTTCTGTTTTTCAATCGCTCCTGGCTGTTAGTGTTCATAATGTTCGGCCTGGTAGGTTACACTTAACCAGACTGCGTTTAAATGTACAAATATTAGTTTCACTTACTGACTGATTAACTAAATACCAATTAATCGATTATTTATTGGTCCTGATGGAATTTAAATCTTCAGTTGCGTGATTCATCTATTAATCAACCATACAAGTACAAAACAAACTGAGCAACTACAGAGGAGTGCGTTACTCATATAAATAATAGATAACTGTAGCAACCAACATCATGATAAGAACAGACACAAGTCTCTATAGTATAACTGTTATAAGGCATGACTTCAGTTTTAAATATGATACTTTCAGTTTGGCATGACTTACGTCACTTGTTTGATTTCATAACTTTGCTATCTATACACAGACATGCTGACAGCATAAATAGTTTTTTTATGTTGGTACATAAAATCCTTAGTTATTCATTTATCTATTTAACGATCGATGGATATAGTTTCTTATATTATAGATCCAGTGGAGTAGTGGGAGATTTCATTATACACTCATGTCGAGTTTAAACTCCCTGGTTCGAATCTTGGTGTGGCCGCTTGGCTAGGTGCCAAAATCGCCACTAGGATGCACAAACCAGTGCACTGTAAACCCAGGATAAATAGGAGTTGTATCAGGCTTTCCACTTGGCATCTAGTGTAAAAAAAACTATGCACTTGCCTCAGTATCTAAACACAACAGCAGTTGTGGCCTTGGACACTTTAATGCATTTAACACAAAATGATTAAGAGGGATATAATAACTATGAATGGTAATAGAGCTGAATTATAATATATAGTAATATAAAAGCCACCAGTAGAGGAAAGAGCAGCGTGGAATGGCTGTGCTTTCGCTGCTCTGCGACACACCAGTTTATGCAGCCCAGCATGGCGAAGAAGAAAAAAAAAAAGCTTGCATGAATTTCACTACTTACAGGGGGTAACATCAGTATTTTACATTCTTGCACTGCTTTTACATTATATTACAAGTACTGTATTAAGCTGACACAGACTTGGTATTTTTTATCTTGGGCGTTCAGGATTTTGGGGGGTTGCAGAATATGAAAAATAAAGGAGTTCCTTTCCATCAAGACGAACCTAAACTTGTTCCCGTTGCTTTTTTTTTTCTTTCAGAGGAGAAAGGGGTGAACCTGAACCAAAAGAAAGACTCGTATATTTACAGCTGCTGCCATAACTGACTCAATACAGGAGACGGTGTGTCACATGGTCGTCCCCTTTGTTCTCATTTAAAACAAAACAAAACAAACCTATTCTTTACCGTTACGTGGCCGAACAAGCTATATTGCGAAAGGTGAAACTTTAACATTAACGGAGAATAATAGTGACACACTTCCTCCTCTTGTTAAGGAAAGGAAGTAGGAAACTACGTGCATGGAAATGATCGATGTTCCTCATTGCCTTTTCCCACTTGGTACAACTTACACTGAGATAATCTGACATTTCTTCATCTGTGACCGTTCCAGTTTACACACATGGTGAATGTTCCTGTGCCATACTCTTATATTTAGCCTACTGGTCGGTTATTAGTATTGAGCTGTGTGTGGTCCGTGGTAAAGGTGGCTTTTTGACTGTTTTAAACTTTCGTTTAAACACAAGATTGGACTCTGGACACCAGGACTTCTCAAACAAGATCTGACATTAATTAAAATTAAGATTGGGTAGGATTAGAACTAAACAACCTTAGTAAAACCTAGTCAAATGAATGTTTTCGAAATGTTCTTAATTCAGTGACCATTACAATGCATTGTGTCCGACTTAATGTACAACTGTACCGGACATAATGTTATGACCATCTTCCTAATTTTGTTTGTCTCTCCTGCATTCCCAATGTGGTACCACAACAAACCAAGATTCTACAGCACTAAGTTGTCAGACACCTTTCAATCAGAACCAACATTTGCATCAAATCACATGCTAGCCTCATCTCCCCAAGTACCAGTCATGACCCTATTGCCAGTTTACCACCGATCTTTCTTTGGACCACTTTTGATAGCTAGACCACTGCAAGCTGGAAGCACACAAGTCTACAAGCTCTTGTCTCTTGTCAAACTTGCTCAGATCCTTACTCGCACATTGTTCCTGTTCTACATTTGCTTGCAGTCTAAGATATCCTGCCCACTAACGTGTCATGATTTAAGATCTTCACTGATCAGTGGTCGTTATGTTATGTGTGGGTGGTGTAAAATTACCTTTCCCCAGCTTTGAGGAGTACAGGAGTCTGGCCTAATAATATCGTCTTCTGCTACCAAGTACAAGAAGATTTCGAACCTTGTTGGAGACGGAGACGGACACCAGACCTGCAGGACTGCAAAATGGTTGTCACTCAATATGGAAGTTCCATTATTTCTGACTGGATGATGATTTACTGACAAACTTAAACTGTTCTGAAAGATCATATATTCTGGTCTTCATCTATTTATGTTAAACAGGATTCTCAGTCGGGTCAGAGTTGGTTCATTTACATAAACTGGAAGTTCCTTTATTTGCACCTATCAATGCAAGTTCCTAGATACAAGTAAGCTTTATATTTAAGTTCAGTTTAAGAGTTTGTGGCTTTTTCTTTTGTGGAAATCTGTCAAAACTGTATTTTTTTGCTAAGAATTTCAGCCTTATTTATTCATCCAACTCCAAGCTGACTTGAATGTAATGTTTATATTTAGTGATGATGAAAATATAGTTATCTGTTTTAACTTTTTACTCAGGGGTTTCTTTCTTTATATAAATAATACTCCAGACACATACGTATTGTTGATATCATGGCTATCATTGTGGCTTGTGAACTACTATTTGATTTGCTACAGTTGCCTATTCTGACATATTTGTAGTCTGGCCAATAGCTGCGGACACAAATTCTTACACAGTCAAATGTTTATCAATAAGGGTGGACTAATATTTAAGACAATTCGTTTTACATGGTAAAAGGTGGATTGGGTGAGATAAGCCATTTTGCCTTCTTTGAAGTTGTGACATGATTACTGGATTTGCATTAGTACCTCCTCGACGCCACCCATCACCTGGCAAAGCTCTGCCAGTGCTTCGCACACTAGATTACTTAACAATTCATCGTCTGTTCTTAGTTCTGTGAACGATGTGGATTAATACGCATGGATAATATCTACAGACAAAAGCAAAGTATCACATTGTGAGAGTTGTGTTGGTACTTTTATTATGAACAAAGCGCTACAGCACAATGAAATGCTCGTACAGGGGACTGCAGGATTTTGCTTTCTTACATCGGATAAAGCAAAGCAAGCAGAGAGATTTACTGGTATATTTACATATACACGTGTGTATATATATATATATATATATATATATATATAAATATAAATAAATAAAACAGCCGTTTCACATGGTCCAGTGTCCATGTCTGTGCTAAACACGCCCTCTGTTATCTGATTCTCTTCTCTGAGCTCCACCACTTTGGGAATCGAATACTTTAGATGGAGAGCGCAAGCAGACATGAGAGATCGTCGGTTATAGGGATGAACCACACCGTTTTAAAACCTTTATACACTGACAATGTCTGAACAGTTACAGTATACATTCTTCAAGTGATTTACACTCAGCTAGCAAGCTTCAGAATCTGCTCACAATTTCAGTTTCATGTAAACAATGTACAAATCTACACAAATGTACCATTTACCATCTATTAAAATACAAAAACAGTCAAGTTTCGGCCTCGAACACATTTACAGTAATGAAGTTTGCATACACTTTTTACCACGGCAGTCTTAGGATTTCAATAATTTCTGCAACTTTCTTGTTTTTTTTTAAGTGTTGGGTTAAAAGAATCTACACAAAGTGTAGAATTCGAAGATTTTTTGTGATTATGTAACTAGTAACTATCATCGGAAATCATCTGGCTAAAATTGCTGCCCAAATAAATAAAGCACCAGTTTAAAATCAGTCTGCATTACAACACGAGCTTTGAAAGGGGGAACAGATTCTCAAAACATATAAGATCAATGGTCTCTGCCAAGGTTGGGATCGGATACAAAACTTTAACGTCTCATGTTTCAAGAAAATGAGCCTGAACCACAGCAAGTTTTTATATAGTTACAGAATTAAACGTGTCCAAACTGGACATAAGAAACTGCGGTCAGCTAAAAGAATCATTACGGTAACCAGAAGTAACGACGTTTGGTCAAGTATGGCAATGATGGAATGACATGTTCATTGAATCAGTGCTTTTCATGAGGTGAATAAAATAATCAAGAAGCTATAGATAACCTTACATTTACAGCATTTAACAGACGCTTTGTTGATTATTAAAAGCAAGTTATCAAAAGCGGTATGTTTTCATTCAGAACTTACGATCATATGTACCCAGTATAGCACTGGGAAGTTTTCTTTGAAGGTGTTATAATCGTTTAGTCAATTTAGTAAATTAGCCAATTGTAGAAATCATTGAAAAACGTTCTGACTGAAACTGTAAAAGAAATGTCACCCCGCCAAAGTCTAAATCTGCCTACAGATTGTGCAGCAACAGGTTTTGTGTCATTGGTACATGTTCCACTTTTGTCTTTAGATAAAATACTGATTCGCTCTGCTGATCCCAGCGATTCACGTGTAAAGCAGGTTATAAAATATCTAAGGCATTGAGATAATTAGGACAACCCAACTTCTAGCCAATGATGAATTAGAAACGAAGTGATTACGATGACAATAACGATGTAATAACAAAAATCTGAACATGATCTAAATATTAGTGTTGATGTGAACACAGCTGTTATAATGGGGTTGCCTTTACGTTTAGAAACGTGCAACAACGCCAACGACGCATTCCACATATGGCAACCTTGAATAATTTTCCTCATTAAACACACTACATGAAATGAGTGCTTCATTATATATGGTTGTTAACCTTCTTTGAAACCAAAAATATTACGTGCCAACTGTCTTGGATGTTAAGATCAAGACCAAATGTACTGGAACAGACAAGAGTAATGCAACAGAAGTGCTTATATTAATGATTACATAAATGACAATGCTTTTGGACACGTCTTGTTCAATGGCTTTTCTAAATTTCTTTCATTTACTACATTCCTTACACAATTTTAGACTGCGTGCATATTAGGTCACAAAGAAAGAAAGTAACAGTGACGTTACAGATGACCCGACCTCCACAAATCACCCAACTGTGAACTGTGACTTCAGTGAAGGCAAAGCAGTCATCAAGTGCTCAGCACTTGTGGGCTTGTGGGTTTGTTAGATAAAAGGGCTTGTGAACGGTTCGATCCGACTGAAGTGCACTTCAGATAAGCACCTAACCTCTGCTGCCCAGATGCCGGGGCATAGGGCTACCCACCAGGCTGGGGCATGTTTGCTCACTGCAGCCCCCTAGTGTATGTTCCCAGCATAGATTGGGTTCTACACTACACTGCTACTGCATGAAACCGATTGTGCTGCAATGTGCAAAGCTGTCATCGAAGCAAAGACTACTTCTAAAAAATCTAACACATCATACAGTGGGTTTGTTTACAACAAACAATTATGGTTATTTGTAAATTAGATAACTTAGAGAATTAAAGACGATCAAGAAAAGCCATTGAGAATTTGTGTCCTTAATTTCGACTGTATATGAACGTATAAATACGGCGTTTAAAATATGTAATCACTTCCAGTTGGACGGCTGACAAAGTATTTAGCATATCTGACCGAAGTGCTTCTTACATAAATATTTGGAGACTTGGTAGTGCCTTTAAAATTAGTGATTTATATTTTTATATCTTGATTGACAAGGTTTGAGAAAACCATTCATTAAGGTGCAAGAGTTTTTGTCATTACAGTCCTCAAACTTCAGTCAAATAAAAATAAGTGCATATTGTTCAGGATCTACTTTGAAAGATATCAGAAACCTTTGAATCTCTTTGAAATTTCTTTAAGTGGTTCATCCTCCCCACAAGGTGGTGTAATAGTTCACAGGGTCATTAGTCTGTACAAAATAACGACAGAACCTAATCTGTGCAAAAAGTCTAAAGATCTCAGGTGAACATTCCTGGCCAAGGTGGTGCTGGATCTCAGACAGTATCGTAATCCATTGAAAATGATGGGTAGTCATTTGTTTACTCACTTGTTTACACTTCCACCTAGGGGTGATTTTGGATCTACCTCGAGACTCCTGTGCCACTATGCCGTTCTGGTCCTGCCACTTAAAGTCCTTCGTTCTGTCTTCACGGAGCATCAAACGACCAACACAAGTTTATCTCCTGTGCTGCACAGTAGACATTCGTACAATATTATACACTCACGGTTACGTTTAAAGTCTTTCCTCTTGTGTACCGTGATTCTACAGGAGACTCCTCGCCCTCCTCTCCGTGTTCGTCTGGTCCCTCCGTGATCCTTACTCGCTCTATCTCGTCCCGTTCCATGGAATCCTCCTCGCCGTATGAGGATACGGGTGAGTAGTCTCTTTTCACGACTGAAGGACTGCCGGCAGGACCGGAGGACGGCGCGGACGTTTCTGAGGCTTCATCTGTAGTAGAAGCTTTGCCGGGGTACATGCCGGCATGTTCCGGGACGAATTCGCGAATCTCCCCCGGTTCTAAAGGTTCGGGTCCGCATGGGTCGTGCTCGCTACAGGACAGACGACCGTCCAGCTTGGAGATGAAGAGCATCCCGTCGCGGTGCTCCAGACAGAAAGAGCTGGGGCACATCTCGCAAAACGAGGCTGCCTCGCGACCGCACAGGTCACACTGGTGCCAGGGACACTCCCAACGACCTGCACATCAAACACACGACTAGAATTGTGTCCCATTGGTACCCATGTATATTCATCCAGCAATAGACAAGCAACTAGATGAAACATATTTATCTAAAACCTACTGTAAAGTTACGTGAACTGTAAACTATATTAATAAATAAAACACCATCCGTTCATTTTCTAGTTATACCAACACTTAATTTAACATTACAGTGGGACACACACTGGGGCTGAGTGGTTACAGCACTGTCGCCTCACAGCAAGAAGTCCCGGGTTTGATCCCCGGGTCGGGCTGGGGAATTTCTGTGCAGAGTTTGCATGTTCTCCCCGTCTCGGCGTGGGTTTTCTCCGGGTACTCCGGTTTCCTCCCACAGTCCAAAAACATGCACTAGGTTGATCGGAAATATGAAATTGTCCAGTATCCAGGCAAGTACCCACCACTTACTGGTGGTTGTCGTCAGGAAGGGCATCCGGACGGAAAACTCTGCTCCAAACATTAACGTCCTACCCCAGGAACTGGGAAAACGGACGATAAACAAATAGATGGATGGAATTTTCTCAGCAATTGGTGTTGAGTTTAAAACATTTCACATTATAACAAAAATAACACCGTTCATTTGCTAGTTAAAAAGATCTTTGTAAAACTTGTTTTGATTAGTTTGGATAACTAATTATTCTAGCAAATTCTTACTGCTCAGCAGGGATTTTGTAATCTCTTGTGAAATATATAATGTATTAAAAAAAAACACCAGGATTAACATAATTATCACAAAGCTCATTATTGCGAACAGCATCAGCATTAAATAAGGAGCCATTGTCATCATGCATAGCAGGTGTCATATAACAGGCAGACATTGTTAACTTGGATGAATTCATAGTCATTATTCAGATACACGAATAATCTAAAGCAATAACAAAGAGACCGGAGGAACATGACACGGTTACAAGGAATCGCAAAACAGTTCAGCAAACTAGGAACGCTGATGAGGGACATGATAGATTTTTTTTTAGATCTGTATGGAAATTATAACACTCAGTCAGGAGCAAATGGAATACATGAAGTGCTTATACAAATCTTAATCAGGAAGACAGGTGTATGAAGAATAAGACAACAAATCAAAAAAGAGGGGGAGACTGGGACAAGAGAGGGAAAAGAACTTAAATGATTGATTGCCACAAGAAATCCAACAATACAGGAAAGAGGTGAAATAATAAATGATCATCTATAAATAGAATATGTTTAAAAAGTACAGTTCATTTCTAAATTTCTTATTTTTAGCAGGAATATAGAATACAGAAGTTGTTGAACTTGAGATCCAGGGCCATTCTCTATATTGATAATAGTGCTATTAGTAGTATAGTAGTAGACAGTTACGTTTGGAGTTCATTTGCTTTAGGTACAAATATTATATTAAATTGAAGTAAATTATACTCTTCCATCTTTGCAGCTTTATGCAAAACTCACTTTTTACATGTTTTTGTATTTCTTTAACGTTCCTATAAACACTCTAAGCATTAAGAAAAAATCTATTTTCTGTAAATTCCTAAATTATGTTAGTAGCAAGAATCATACACCATTTGGATTGTTACCTTATTGTGACATCAAAATAAGGGAATCTGCATAAAACCTCCCTGGCACCATCCTTTACTTGGCAACCACCACCAGCGCCATACAAGATTAGTTGAAGATTTGCCATCCGGCTGCTGGATTTATGAGCATCGTGCATAAGATCATAACCGAGCTCTATGGTAACAGTCCCTGCAGTAAAGTCCCACATGGAGTGCTGTGTTTTCTGTGTTGTTGTGTTGTTGATTCTGGTCATTTCGTGTTCGGTAATTAAGATGTGGGCTACTTGTACTTCATAGTCATTTTAAATGTGATCAGATTTGTTTTAAAAAAGATTAATTTACTTAATAATATGGGCCTCATCATGTAACCATTGTTATTAATGCTGTTATCATATTGTATATTTGTAAGCCTTATTGGCATTACATAATGTTTATATGTCAGTGTTTATATAGCCGTTCACCGTCTTCAGATCTTCCTTCATCGAGCCATCAACGCAAACACAACAATGTACATCTGGTACTACTCTGGTGCAGGGTGGATTAATGAAAGTACAATTACAGCAAATGGACTTTTTGTTAAAGATTTGGTTTTTTTAGGAACACTTACAAATACCAAGAGCACACCACGGAGACACACCAGAGCAGGTAGGGTAACAGAGAATCTTTATATTTGGAACAAACACAGGGAAGGAAACAAACACGGTACATGACAAAACAAAACAAAGCAGAAACGCAAGA
>JAOUQU010430043.1:0-10231 GCA_028566735.1 Ammoglanis amapaensis | reverse complement strand
CTTTTTAAATGGAATTACTGAAATAAATCTACTTTTTCATAATATTCTAATTTTATGACCAGCACCTGTATATGCATATATACATTGGGCAATAAAACAAACACCTGTCACTTTACTGTGGGAGATTTCATGGCTAAATTGGACCAGTCTGGTGGCTTTTGCACATTGCACCGGTAAGAGCAGAGTGAGAAAGTTCGATAGTAATAGTAATGCAATGCACACAACATTATGGGTGACAAACCAGAGTTCAGAAGAAACAAATTGTTGGTGCAAGTCTTGCTGGCGCATCTATGACCAAGACAGCAAGTCATTGTGATGTGTCAAGAATCACGGTATTCTGCGTAATGTCAGCATACCACCAAGAAGGACGAACCACATCCAAGGATTTACTGTGGACGCAAGAGGAAGCTGTCTAAAAGGAATGTTCGGATGCTAACCTGGATTGTATCCAGAAAACATAAAACCACGGCTGCCCAAATTACGGCAGAAATAAATGAAAACCTCATCTTTCCCATTTTCACCAGAACTGTCCATCAGGGTCAATAAACACGGCCAGGCTGCTATTGCCAAACGTCTGTTTAAATAGTGCAAGAAGTGAAAATCTTGGGTTGTGAACAATGTAAAACATGGATTGTTTTCTTATGAGTCCACCTTTACTGTTCTCCCCACATCCGGGAGAGTTGCAGAGTGGAAAAGCTCCAAAGAAGCGTACCACTCAGACTTTTGCATGCCCAAAGTGAAACATGGGGGTAAAAGGGGTTTGGGCTGCCATATCATAGCATTCCCTTGGCCCAATAATTGTGCTAGATCGGCGCCTCACTGCCAAAGACTACCAAACTATTCTGGAGGACCATGTGCATCCAATGGTTCAAACAATGTATCCTGAGGGCGGTGCCGTGTATTAGGATGACAATGCACTACACATCAATGGTTTAAAGAACATGAAAGTGAAGTTGAACATTTCCCGTGGCCTGCACAGTCAACAGCCAATTTGGGGTTGTAGCATCATATAGTTACCTGGCCACTATCCTGCAAGAAGGACTTGTGGTGCAGGACTTGTATATGTCATTCCTAATACAAATAGATGCTGTATTAGTCGCAAAAGGAGGTCTCCCAATCTAAAAGCTGTGATTTATGCTGTGAAAATATGAGATGTGCAGCACCTAAAACAAAGGATACTTGAGGCCTGAGCTAGCATTTTTTCTGTGGGGTTGCTATCAGTTTGTCAAGAGTGGTTGAAGAAAGTTGCATTTTCAATCAAACACAATGAACAGCACTTTGAACAGATTTTATAAGTGTTTATAAACCTAAATTCATGAAAGAATCAAGTTCAAACCAAGCACAACATGGATATTCTTGTTAAATGCTCAACAAGTTCGACATGACCATCTTACCATTGAAGAAAATAAAGTTGGATTCAAAATGGAAGACTAAATGATTCATTTTCTTTCGAAGAAAACCGATAATCTCATGCAAGTTTTATTCTGACAATAAACTGTCATAATCCTTGCTTTGCAGTAATTAATTCACTTACAAATTATAAAATTATACTAAGAGCAAGACAGAAAGAAAAAGAGAAAAAATAAATAATAACAATTAATTCTCAAAAAAAGTATTTACAGTGGCCTAGCTTGTAGGCTAAAATTACCTTAAAATTCCTGGTGTATTTTTTTTTTACCTGTATAGCTTGCATTTTTGCAATTGGAGCTCCAAAAGCTGTTCTCTTAAGAGCATAATCAGCTGCACAGTCCAGAGCTGCCTGTGCTATTCCAATAGCCTGAGATGCAATACCAATTCGTCCACTATCCAAAGTTTGCTGTTGTAAAAAGACCAACAAGCCAATGATTATTAAATCATGTAAAGGTGTTGGATCAAGGTCTTGTTTTAAAACAAATACTTTTATTACATTTAATTCTTGCAATAGGTCATTGGATCAATTTCGCTAGCCCACAACCACAATGAACCAAGTTTGCAATCTCGGGTGGCTTGATTGCTTCTTATGGCAGGTTCTGTTTAGGGTCGCTACCACGGATTATAGTCTGCATTATTGGTTTGGCATGGTGTTTATAGCAGATTAACTTCCTTACACAACCTTCCTATTTATCTGGTCTTGGTCTCTGGTCTGGACTATATTGTGGCTAGAATGTCATACAGTGACCAGTGGGTAATCTAGAGTATCCTGATGCTCCATTTAAATGTAATGCTATCAAATGCAACAAGCTCAGTTAAATAAAAACTATTGTCCTCTAGCTAATACATACTCAAAAAATGAACTATTGTTGTTTATTCACTTATTAATGTCATTTTACACAGTTATTTATTATACAAGTCATATTATTCGTTACACGTACAGTTGTGGACAATTCCATATCTCCAATTTTCCTTACCTGCCTGTCTTTGGACTGTGGGAGGAAACCGGAGTTCTCAAAATAAATCCATTAAGACACTTTGAGAACATGCAAATTCTGAACAGAAAGCCTTGTCTAATCTGGAACTGAAACCGGCACTTGCTGAGAGACAATAGTGCTAACCACTAAGCCACCATGCCACCCATATTCATTATTAATTTCCACTCATATTACTAAAAAGATATACTATGCCGGAGATACAAAAACACTGAGAATTTGTAAATGCAAAATATGTATTATTACCATGGCTATCTTGAAGCCCATGCCACACTGACCCAGTAAGTTGTCCAGTGGCACACGGCAATTCTCCAAAATCAAGTTTGCTGTGGATGAAGCCCTGATTCCTAACTTATCCTCTTTCTTCCCCAGTGATAATCCTGGATGAGGCATAGGTATTAGGAAGGCACTGATTCCCTAAAACCAAAGAAAGAGAAATTCACCAACAAAAATTTGTCTAGACCCTTCAAAAATATCATACTTGAAGTAACACAAAATTAACTTCAAACTTATTGGTTTAAAGATTCATGAGGACAATGTTGGTACAATTACAGCCGAAAACAGATGAGCTATAGTTATTGTGGTTGTAGAATGCTATAAAATGAATGGTATACATTAATTATATTATTAGTGTAATTGCTGAAGGAAATCAAACTTGTGTTATTGGTTAGTCTTACAAGTGGGGTTGCATAAGAAATTCACACTGTTGTTACCTGTTAGCCTTATTCGTGTGATAGCAGAATCTTTTTGTATCATTGATATTATTTTTAAAAACTTATTGTCGGGTTTACCCATCCTGCAGCTTATAATTTGATGACAAAATATTCACCAATACAGGAATGGTATACTTGTATGCAAGTACAAGGAGACAGTGTAGCCTAGTGGGTAGAGAGTTGGGCTATGAACCCAAAAGGGTTCAAATCCGGGCTCTGCTACACAACTACTGCTGGGTCCTTGAGCAAGGCCCTTTACCCTGTCTGCTCCAGGGGCACCGTACGTTGGACCCTGACCCTGCGCTCTGACCCCAAAGTAGGGATATGCGAAGAGAGATATTTCACTGTACTGTTCATCTGTATATGTGTAATGACAAATAAAAAGCAATTTGTATTTTGTACAAGTTTTCAATCCACCCACCCGCCGTATACTTCTAGTCACTTAAAAATAAGCATCAATGTGTAAATGGCAAGGGAGCAACAAAATTAAACCCCTGCACTGCAATTTAAATTTTATTTATTTATTAAACTTATTCTGGCTGGACTACTACTGTAAGTAAATTAACTTGAATCTATAATGCCTAATGACATATCAGGGCCAACTGTAGCACAGGAACTAAATAATTGCAGTTTTTGGTGTTTAATTTTTATAAAAATTTAAGTTATTCCTCTGCGTTAAAACTAAACACACATTTACACACTAGTGAACACACAATTAGTACATGATTCACACTATTATACATATCACAGTGTTATGTGTATATATAGTATAAATAAACTAGTAAACACTTAACCTTGTGTTTTAAGCTTTTGTCTGTTGTGGCAAACACAACAGCAGCAGAAGCATCCCAGCAGTTCGTAATCCAGGCTTTGGTGCCATTCAGAACCCATTCACCTCCCTCTTGCCTTGCCATCACAGAGGCAGCACCTGCATCACTTCCATTACCTTTCAGAAAAAAAAAACTTTAATAACTGTATACCACACTGGTAAAACTTTACATTATGACAAAATCCCAGCTTGGCTTTTTCTCTGATGCTCTGAAGCCGATTTCAAGAAGTCTGTTATAATGATAATAACACTGCTTTAAAACCAACGTGCCTAAAGCAAACTTTAGAAATTTTTTAATGGTTTTCAATTATCTACTTCACTGACAATTAAAACATAATTACCCTTGGTTAAAATGGTATTTAAGTTTTAATAACAAATTAAAACATGAACCATGAAACAAGAATATAAAACTTAAGCTGGATAGCCCAATCAACCATATTTGCACATTAATAAGCATAATCACAATATAAATGATTTATTTTCATTTTCAATAATGCAATGCCATGGATATCTTTGCATGTTTTGAATTTTATAATTAATGTGAGAGGTGATTTTTAGCCAGTGTAGGTTATTTATGACGATAGTGATATAAAAACAATTTGTATGGGTAAGGACCCTGGAAGCGGAATTCTAATTTTATTGTACTCGATTAGATTAGTGTTTTGACATTCTGCATTATTTATCAATATAACACATCATTTATGGACAACTAAAGCTTGGTTGCTTTGCATGTGTGGATTGGATGGTTTTACATTCTCATGTTAATAGCACCTTCAGAAATACAATCGTATAAAATAATTAAAACACCCTATAAAGCCTAAAGCATATTCGGACATGTGGATATTTACTATCCAATTAATATGAATAAGCAATAAAAAACTAAGAAAGGCATATTTACAACTTTCAATAAAAAGTAATAAATAATGCTATAAATAAGGACGATGCTACATATTACCCCACTTAAAATAGTTAGGATCAGACAGTGATGTATCACATCTTGTGCACTGAACATCGTTACCCAGTATTTTGTGTAAGGCCCGACCTATTTATACCTCAGAAAATCAGTTTGATGTGTCCATAACTGTTGAAGTGTGAGTGAGCACCATGGCAAGATGCAAATAACGTTCTGAGGCCCTCAGAAAAAAAAGATTATGGTCGTTTATGAGTATGGTAATACATTTTAAAAGATCTCAAAAAATCATTCCACCATCTGTAAAATTCTTTACAAGTGGAGTGCACTCAAAACATGAAAAATATCACTGGACATATAGCTTGCTCTTGCTACAGTAGGTATGAAAGCGAACTACCAAAAATACACTACAGGAGTTTAGTTTTAATGGGAGGTATGCAATGAAGAAATGCTGAATTGAGCATTCATGAGTGGGTCAAGATTCATATTGAAGCAGCCATTGAACACACAAAATGCTGAAACTTATTCTCGGCAATCTGCATCATCTATATTCAACCCTTCTAACCAATAGAGTGCAACAAAGCACTCTTAACTTTAACAGCACCCAACCCTCCTGCAATTTTTACAAAGTAAAAATTAAAAAAATACCTTTACAAAGTCTGACAGATCCAGCAGGTTGACTTTCCATACTTTCAGTTAGAAACTACAATTTTGGTAATTTTTGGACATCTGGCCCTAGAGCTCAAATAGTTGCCTGCTTTGCCTATACTGCACATTTACGTTTTGATTGAAAGAGTTGTGATCACAAAGTGAGTCTCTTCAAAACGAGCAAATCCAGCACAGGCTGCAAAAGCATCTCCAAAACAAACAAAAAAAAAACAATGAAAGATCATGTAGTGTGAACTAGGCACTACCTGTGTCTTTGGTTTATTTTTTGTTGTAGTCTCATTATCTTAGCGCAGCATGTTAACATAGCAAGAGACAATCTCTTTCACCAAGTTTCCAGTTTTTATCAGTGATTTCCATCCAAAAATCCAGCATTGTTCTTTAACATTTCAACAACGGAATTAAAGCCGACTAATCATTGCAGCCTTACTAAATATTCATTTTGAGTTTCACAGTAAAGCTAAATATTAAATCATATTCATACAATAAAAGTTTGTAAAGAAAATGGCAATGGTTATAATGCTTACATACCTGGCTCACTCAAAGCAAAACAGCCTACTTTTTCCCCAGTGGTAAAGGGAGATATCCACTCCTCTTTTTGCTTCTCTGTGCCAAATTTCAGAATGGGGCCAATATATAATGACTGAAAGACAACAGTATTTACAACAGCAATACAACTACTGTTTAAATTGTATCATAAATACATTAGTATTTTTTAACATTTTACAACATTTAAGATACTGTTTGAGTGCAATGGTTTATTTGATTTTCATTGTCGTTGTGGTAATCATGTTGTTTGCCAGCATTACATGTTATTAATGGTTTTAAACAATAATAGATTTAACATAATCTATTTATGTAATAATTTATATTTAGTATTTAGTTCATTTTTTCATTGCAGCATGCATTATATATTGTCTTCATAAGATACAATATATTTATATATTTTCAAACATATAATTTGCAAATATTCACTCATTTGAATTTGACGAAGTGAGAGAGAGATGTTTAACACTGTGTTAAATCACATTTCCTTTTAACAACACATTATAAGCAATTAGGAAATGAGGACACAAATAGTTGAAGCTTTGTAAATGGAATTTCCAATTCCTGCTTCATGTACAACTTCAGTTGCTGAAGAGTTCTGGGTCTTTGTTACATGTTTGTTTCATATTTTGCACTTCATAAAGCACAACCCATTTTTTAATGGGAGACAGGTCTGGCCTCCAGGTATACCAGTAAAGTACTTGCACTGTTTTAATACAAAGCCACACTGTTAAAACAGTGATTTTGTCTTGCTGAAATAAGCAAGAACAACCCAGAAAAAAAATTACATATTCTAATTATTTGGTGATTTTTGTGCTTTATATTAATAATATAATCCTCGATCATGGCTCATGGCAAAGAAGATTCAGAATAATAGTAGCAGCGTAGTGAAAATACAGCGGCCAACAATTGAACTGAAAAAGTAATAATTTCTAAGTTTGAACAAGTCGTGTGTGTGTCAGATATCGCGGCCGAATACGGCAGGTCAAAGTGAACAACACACACTGGACAAGTTTTTTCAATCTGAAAGTGATGGAGAAGGAAAGTCACCTTCGATTATACAATGACAGACATTCTCATGGAGGGGGATCCCCCCCCCCATCTATTCACGCGTCCGACCGAAGTCAAAACGGTACATTTTATCTTGTTTACTAAATGTTTTCTTATGTTTAAATGCTTTTTATGTTCATTTTACTCCATGTGTACTGTATTATAACTGTTCTTATTTTAAAAACATACCTGTATAGAATGCAATTTTCATATATTAGCGAGTCAACCAAGGCTGGGAACCAATTATTTATATTTCCTTTATTTCTAATGGGGAAATTTGTTTCAGATAGTGAACATATCGGAAAGGAATGTGGTCGTTAACCGAGGTTCCACTGTTCCAAATTATGTTGGTTTTGTAAACCATTGCAGTTTTTATTTATGTTTTAAACAACGTCCTATCTATATTATAATCTATCTAATTATTTCATACACACATAACAGAAAGCAGTGTGCACAAGTGAAATTTGTGTATGTGCAGTGTTTCATTGATTTCACCCATCTTAATACTTTCCCAAATAAAAATAATTTTTAGGCATGAGTTTATGTATACAAGATCTTTTACTGCTCAGATTTTACTGGCTTTTTAAGATCACCAGCAGGGCTCATTTATACTTACATTATTGACACTAACGATGACCCCAGTGGAAGCACAACCTCTGCTTATCTCCTCAACAGCAATGCTGTATGCCAAATAATCCATTCCAGCTCCGCCAAGGTTCTCTGGAACCTCCATGGCCATCACACCCATTGTTCCAAGTTCTCGAATCTGAAAAATACAGTTAAGTAAAAAAAGCATCCTTTTGCATCCATACTCCAAAATATATTTTTTTCTTTAAATATCCCATTATTAAATGAAAAAGTTCTTTGACAATCAAATGTAATAAAAACGAAACACAAAAACATAGCATAAGTAAGGTACTTGTTTGGAATCCGGGTAAATTCAGCTGATTGTACAGGACAAACACTGACAACCCATTTGGGAAAAAAATCATAGGAATTCTCTATTTATACAAAATGTATTATTTCATTCAATGAGCAATTTATATGGTTGTGCTCTTGTACTAAGCATTGCCTACTGCGATCTAGTAGTGAAATATAAAATAGTTTTTTTATGTGTGTATATTATACAGCTGTGAACATTGCTGGCAGGCTGCATATTATTAATTTTATGAAAGAGGCTATGGGCCAGTAAGAATGTAAAGCACAAGTGCCCCCAAGGCCAAACTTTGGACATGCCTGCTGTACAGTACATAATAAATGTTCATTTGTTTTGTTAAACAAAAAATGTGGATTCTTTTTTATTGAAAAGTGCGACAACTCCTGAAAAAATGCCCTAGTATATTTTTGTAAGCAAAAATTAATATGACACTGGCTTATTTTTATGGAAACAGGGTAACAAAACTATTCACACTGACTAACACTTTTAGCATTTTTCCACTCTATTATAATGCTGCTTTAATGTATTATAAACACCTTATCTGTTGTCGGTATATCCAAGTATTTTACCAGATACGGATTATATCAGACTTTGAACTGATTATATTTTATTGTTTGCACTTGTGAACATTGTTTAATTTTAGCTTCAATGATAAACAAACATTTTAAACTTAAGTTTGATAAATTCACAGACTGGCACTCATGCAAATCAGTGTTTTTACCTGTTTAGCTGGAAAAGAATGACTTTTATCCAGTAGAGCTGCAATGGGAGCAAGTTCTTTCGTGGCAAAGTCTTCACAGGTCTGCCTCAGCATCTGATGTAGCTCAGGTAATTCTGCAAGCTGTGACAGGCAACGAGAGCCACATCCCACAACAATGCTCAAGGCTTAAACACAAAGCAATTGTTAAATGTGTTTCGTTGTTGTTTACATTTACAAAAAAGTTTTAACTGGGGGGTGGAGTTTGGGTAAGCATTTTTTTACTGACACAGAATAAAAAAAATTAAAATGTTTTAAACAGCGGCCACTTTATCCTAACTACGCTAAAATAAGCTATGGCTCTTAACCACACAAGACAGAATGCTTGTGTGGTTATAATAAGTCAGCTTTTTTGTTGGCTTATTTTATTTTGCTGGGTTTTAATATCATGCTTTACACTTTGGTTACATTCATGACAGGAGCTGGTTATACACTGCCTGATAAAAAAAAAGTCGCCACTAAAAAAAGTCATACACACCGCCTTTTGTTGGACCGCTTTTAGCTTTGACTATGACACACATTCGCTTGTTTTCACAAAAGGTATTTCAACTGAGTGTTGCATTAATTTTTCACCAAGAACAAAAGTCAGATGAGAGTCTGACTGTTGTGAAAAGCCTTCCCCAGAATATTCAAAAATTCTCAACAGTGTTAGGGTCTGGACTTAAGGTGGCCACACTATGAAAGAAAATGATGTCTTCCTGAACCACTGTTTTACAATTTGTTACACAAAAGCCTGGTTATTCTGTATATTCAGGTAGTCAGCTGACCTCGATATATAAGCACATACTGTTGCTAAACCAATCCCTCTACTTCTCTTTTTTTATTTCACCAAAAGTTTCTGTGATCACGTTCATTTAGATCTTTTTTTTTTACAGATGCAATTCTTCCTCAAAGATGATGGGTGCCCACTTTTCTTCTAGTTTTTAATAATGCGTTGGACAGTTCTTAACCTAATTTTAGTTTACCAATTATTTGACCCTTCTCAAACAGACTGGCATCTTTCCATGTATCTTTCAACACGGTTGTTTAAAAAATGAGAAGCAAGTCATTGCACCAGTTCGGGTTAAATAACTTGTTGCCAGATAATCGCCCATGTAGTAAACTATTGAATAGAAGGCTCATACCCTTTTGCTTAGTTAAATACAGATTGTAATTTTGGTCAAGCAAGTTTTATTAATATATAAGTTATATCAAACACAGTAATAGACAATTTTGTATCTCCAGTTTATCTCAATTGCAAGTTTTTGAAGTTCGGGGGGAGCCAGAGCACTCAGAATACACCCCAAAAAAAGGGAGCAGATGTACACACCATAAAGTAAGGATCCACCGGAAGATTACATACCAATTCAGTACAATGACATGCTAACACCTGAATGTATGTATTGCTGTATTCCATTAATGAATATGTGTATATGTAT
>JAOUQU010430033.1:0-10231 GCA_028566735.1 Ammoglanis amapaensis | reverse complement strand
AAATGTATAACCTTTAATGACATGTTACTATTAATAATGAATGATATTCATCTATGTGAAGATGCCGATCATGTCAATCATTTCTCACAATCATTTTTCATAAATAATCAACTATAAATGTAACAAGGTAGGAAACAAATAAATATTAATATACAAAATTTAATTTCTTTGATGAGCTATTTTTAGAGCAGGCCCGCAGGCGACTAATGAGGTCCCCCGGGCACCACGTTGGTGACCCCTGGTCTAGACTATGGTTGGGAATGAAATGCTGGTACACAGAGTTAAACAGATTGGTATGTTCTCAATATTTTACTAAAAGTTTAATAATAAACAATTATCAGTCATTCATTTAAGTGTTTTAATCTATGTTTAAATTAACCTCTTTAAGAATACAGAACAGCACAAATAGATATATTTTTACATGCATAAAGTTAATACCTTTTCTGCTACTGGGTGACTGGGCGCCCTCTAGTGGGCACAATAAATGTATTTCGTTCGCTACTATAAGTGCAGAAGTTTATTTTCACTACATATGAACCAGCATGGCATACTGTTCCGTAACAGCTCTGACCTATCAATGTGCTTCCTAATAATGTGTTATAGCGCCCCACTTATGTTTGACTCTGAATGCAAAAAAATCTGATTAATTCATCCATGATTAATGTAGAATAATAATACTACTTTATATAATAATAATAATAATAATAATGCTTTATTTGTCATTCATTCATAACCAAATGTATAGGACAAACGAAACGTTTTGTTTGGAAGCTGGGTTAGAGTGCAGGGTCAGAGAGGAGTAGCGAAGTTTAAGGGCCTTGTGCAAGGACCCAATAGAAGCGGCATTGCAGAGCCTGGATTTAAACAGCCAATGTCTGGATGGTAACCCAAAGCTTTACCCATTAGACTACCACTGTAAAGTATTCAAGGTTAAAAGTAGTGCTAAAATAATTAACTACTATAAACACTACTCAAAACTTTTTTAATAAGCATCCTGTAATGCTTCTTTTATGGGACTGAATAAATAAGTTTGTGAAGGCACATGTCCACTAAACTTCTGTCTGACTCAATGCACAGTGTGATAGCAGAAACGTTGGTTGCATGTAAGTTATTTTCTTGCAACCATGCGCCAAGGAATATAACGATTTAAAATGACTTATGGTTACCGTTGTCAATAAATGTTCCATCAAGTGTTTTAAATTTATGCTGGAAATGGCCTCAGTATTTTTGTAATTTGTTTAAATTGTAGTTGTTTAACTTAAGGTGATTCTGAAAGTGTTAGTGGCTCAGTAAATGGCCCATTGTTGTTGCAACAGGAATGGGTCTACTAGCGCGCCTGATGGGCCTGTCTCTGATCTGTGTGCTCAGCCCACTGGTGAGTCAAGCCTCATAGTTACATTAACAATCATTGTTTAGTTGGGTCACGTCTGTGTCTGTACATTTCATTTTAATTCAACCTTCCATTACTCTCCTTAAACCTTCATTCGGTTTGACCCTGGGAATCACACATAACTTTGTTTAGTACTTTTACTAATCATCTTGCATGATTTAAGAGTCTTTTCTATTTCCCGTTGTCTTCATGGGTCTGATTTGTTCGGTAGTCATTTGGTGAACAATGATTACATACTGCTACATACGTTTTAATATCAACATCATTTGTTTATACAAATATGTGCAAACCAGTAACCAGCATGTGCAAACCACATATATGTGCAAACCAGTAACCGGCATGTTCAGCATCACGCACCATAAACATTTTCCACACAGAGATAATTATACTTGCCCATTTTTCTCGCTGCTAACACATCGACAACCGATCACTCACTAATTTCCTGCTGCATATATCTGTTTGACAGTGCCTTTAAAATGTGATTTGGATGGACCATGATGGTGGGATTAGTAGTAATTAATTGTTTCTAAGAGATCTTATATTTAGGATTTTGTGCCATCCGATTCAGACAATCAATTAAGTTTTAAGGCATGGGTGTCTAACTCAATCCATAAAGGGCAGTGTGGAAGTCAAATGATCTGTCTAACTGAGACAAGCTCATTAAACCAGTAAAATCAGGCGTGTTCCCATCTAAATAATTGGAATAAAATCCGGCAGCCACACCAACCTTTTGGGGATGCGTTTGAAATCCCTGTTTTAAGGTGAAGAAGTTTTTAATGTGATGTTTTAAGTGTGCAACCTTCCTGAAGAGCCATCGTGATTCACTTCACCTGGAAAGAGTTTTAATGCTGTAGCTGACCAGTGTATATCGGTCATTTACATGTTCCTACTTAAAATAAATCCCCCCCCATCTTTGTCTCTCTCTCTTTCTCTTTCCCTCTTTTGCAGACCCTCCGCCGGATTTGAATGAAGATCTGTTAACACAAGGAAGCTCACCTATGATCTCTAGTTATACCGATGATGATATCGAAAATGCTCTCAATTGTGTTTCAGATGATTTTGTTCAGCCAAACATTATTTTAGATAATTTTGATATTTATAGCGATACTTCACTAAAAGGTTTCGACTTGCTGATGTGTCTTCCAGAGGCACTTTCTCCAGAAGCTAATTGTCCTACACTGTCCGAGTTTCTTACCGATCCAGATCTCCTGGCTGGGATGAATTAAGCTCTGGATTAGAATCTGTATCCTATGACCTTGACTTTTCTTCCTTAGAGTTGTCCTATATGCTTTTCCATTTACTTGTGAATTCTCGTTACGAGAGTTGCAAGACTAGACACAACTTAATAGACTATCAACTAATTTAGCGATAATTTATAAATATCTAACTGATTTCATTCTATTTCATTTATGCATTTCAGTTTATGTTTCAGTGTTTGAGGATCCTTGTCTGTAGTTGAGGAGGGTTTATTTCTGCTGGCAAACAACCTCTTTATCTGTTAATCATGATTCTTCCGTCTTGTTTAAATACTTCACCAATATAGATCAGTTTTCTGTCCTTGCATAAACGTATCTGCTCCAGGCACTGGCGTGTATGCACACTAGGTGGCACACAGCCAACTCTGAAGAGTTCAGAATCTTGCTATACCACCCTAGTGGTATACTGTTGTTGCACTTCTATATAGTTCACGCTGCACTTTCTTTTTATATTTTACTTTTATAATATTTGTGGACATACCTGTGGATTGCTGGGGGGCGGGGTAGTTAATACATTGCCCATGATCTCCATTCCAGCGCACTGCTGGTCAATCTTTCCACATTCAAACAAGTTCACATATTTAACATGAATTGTGGCCACAGTTTTCTCAATTAGCTTTTTCCATTTTTACCCTGCTGGAGAGTCATGGGTGTCATGAGGTCAACATTAAAATGTGTATCACATCGACCAGTAGATTTCAAGCCACGATGGGCACTCTTGCTCTAAATAAGCAGCTTGTTACAGATGAAGTGAATTCTTCTTGTGATTCCTACACCTTGGCCCTCTGACCACTTCCTACATCTAAATAAAGATACAGCCTAGTTTACTGCAGCATGCTAATGGAAAACGGCTTAGTATTTCTCTAAATACCTCATTACATCATTTACGCTTACAAATACACAAGTGAACTACACAACTAAATCTGAGCCCTCACTGGGAGAATTTACCTAGTTTTAAAAATATCAATATTAAATCCCACGCATTTAAATTGATTACTCAATTAATTCCTCTTCCTGGGGCCTCCTTTAATTTAAAGCTGGGCCCCCATTCAGTTATTTAAATGCACATTGATGAATTATGTAGAAAGTAACAAAAGAAGTGAACATGTCAAAATTACATCACTTTATCAAAATAACTTAATTGTTTATGTACATTAATCGTACTCCAATTTATTTAGTTGAAATTCTATACAATAGGTTATGCACATTGTTTTTATTAGTTGTAATCTTCTTCGCCCAATTCTGCGATGGTTTAACACGGTTATACAGTTTTATGTTAAAATCATTTGAGCAAAGCTTCTAAAGCTTTAAAATGTCATATTTAAAAACATAATATTCACTCTTGTGCAATGGTTTAAAGGTCAGACACCACAGTCTTGCCATCATCTTTATTACACCAGTTTAATCTGAAGAATTGATATGAATGTATGAAATGATTGACCCAGTTTTAGGGCCAAATGTCCCTGCACTTTTTTTCGTATCCTGAGTCCTGATGGTCTGAAAGTTGTCTATTGATTATAAGCAGGATTATGTGGAAGATAAAAACAGAAATTAATTATTTATTCTGTATGTTATTTTTTTAACCCAGTACTTTTGGTAATAATCATGATTGGAATGTGCTACTTGTTTAAGAACAAAAAGTTGAACTTAAGTTTATCTTCAATGTGTTTTTCCTTTCCTCTGTAAAAAAATCTCTGAATGTACCTGTTTAGATAATTTCATTAGTGTATTTATATTTTTGTGTAAACTATATACCACATTGTCTTGCATTTACTAATTCTTATTATATATATATGAAGAGAGAGAGTGTGTGTGTGTGTGTATGTGTGTGTGTAATAAATGCATATGTTTTATTCCTTTTTAGTTCTTAGCTTATTTTAAACTCCTCACTTAACACGTGTCTGTCTACATCAGAGGTATTTTATTTTATTATAAAACATAACATACATATTTCCAAACCAACATGTAAAAAATGCCATACATGCTTATTTTAGTATTAATGAAAACAAAAGGACTGAACGTTCTTTAAAAATTTACTTGTCATTAACTCGTTTAATATTCCTGAGCAAATAAGAGTCATCTGATATACTTGTCCAGAAGAACATACATTTTCTATTTCCCTAATCTAGTCATATTTAAATACCCTGATTGTTTAATGCTTCACCTCAATACAACCCTCGACCGCTGACTGAGGAAGCTTTGCAACTGATGCCCACCAACCGCCGTGTGTTCTGCATGAGGTGAATGCATGTGCAGATCAGCCGTGTGCACGGAGAGCCACATCCTGGTCAGTATTAATTCTCAACTCTGCACAGGCAGCATGAATCAGCCAGCATGGACATAAATTCACCAGCTTTAACAAACTAATTTTGTGCTAGTGTGTTTTATCTATTAACTTCACTCTAACTGTTGGGAATTCATTCATAATATGTTTATTATTTGTAAAAGAAATTTTATGTGTAAGCTGCACTATGCTGTACAAAATACAAGAGGTATTTCTTGGTGGATTTGTGTATAAAGCTTTGTAAATGCCGTTTGCTTCTTTCCAGTTAGAAAACCTGGTGAGACTTGCTGTATAACTTTGCTGCGTTCATTACAGTCCAGTTAACGTTTTCTTTGCCACAAATGTGTTACTGGCCATAAAGCTTTAGACAGCAGGTCTTGGTAAGCCTGGCTGAATTGGCGGTTCATTGCTGCATACAGTAAGGGGTTAATGCAACTGTTAAGCCATGTGAGATTAGCACAGAACATATGGACAATCTGGGGTGCACGATTTTTCTTGTCTGCAATGTTCAGGAGCAGAAAAGGTACAAAGCACCCTACAAAACAAAGGAATACTGTGAAACACATCCGGGTCACACGTTTAAACTCGTTGTCTTCGCCTGAGTTGGAGGCTGGTTTTGAAGATTTACTTAAAGCGGGTGTTGGGATTTTGGGAGCATCCCTGGCTCCATCTGATGCCTCCTTAAATTTGAACTTGGTCAACTGAGGCGTGCCTGTGGTATTGGTGGAGTCGTTTACACTGGTCTCGCTGATGTTTATCTCTGGTGCTTGGTCACTAGCTTCAGTGCTCTGAGTTGCGGCCGTGCCGATTACAATTCCACTGTCATCCCCGTCCGTGCCTTCGGCCTCGACCTGCTTGCGTTTTGATGAGCGCCGACTCGGCCTGTACTTGATCAGCGCCTTGGAAGCCACTCGCACTTTCCTGTAGATGAGCAGGTAGAAAAGTCCCACAAAGCCTAACCCAAGGATAAAGTAAATGAACAGGAGCACAGTGGTGTATGGACGGCCTTTAATGCGGTGGAAGCTACAGGTGCAGACCTGTGGTGCAAACACATAGACATTCCAAAGGGGGGCGAAACTGGCCAGGCCCAGGGCCCAGGAGCTGATGAGAAGTATCGCGACACCCTGGTGAGACAGCAAGAGACGGGCCACACGAGATGTGCGATGAGCAACGACCAGGTAGCGGCTTGCTGCGATCAGACTCAGTGTGAGTATGGACACGCTGTTCGACAGGAAAAGGAGAAGTCCAAACATCTGACACCAGGTTGCGCCGCCCCTCCATCGGAGATGCAGGTAGGAGTCCACGCTGACCGGTTGAAGAATAGTGCAGTATAGGATATCAGCCAGAGCCAGGTTTACAATTAGGACATTAAAGCGAGTTCTTAGTCGGACATCTGTGGCAAAAGCGAGAACGGTCAAAATATTGCCTATTGTTCCTACAATAGTCACGATGGATCCCCACAGAACACCGAAGTAACGGTAGCCTTCAACAGAAGGCGAGGCACAGGAAAAGGAGTCATTGCCATGAGTTATTGCAAATGAATCATTGGCAAGTTCCGTGTTGTTTAACATCATCGTGCTGGAACAGAAAAAAAGATTCATTACACAGTTTAGCATTTTACATTATTGGAACAGTCTGAACACTGAAGATGTTTAGTAGAAGCTAAACACATAGCAGGGACTTTGTTTAATGACACAAGAAAAATTGAATTAGAGTTTCAGAAGTAACTTTCTCAGCATGTGTGATTATTTAATAAAGGCAGGAACAATTACCACACACATACAATCAGTAACTTGAATACAAGTCGACTCTTACTATTTTCTTCTTTTCTATAATTCCCTTACTTCTTACTTTTTTTCTAGAACTAATAATAATAACTAACTAATTCTAGAACTTCTAATATGCTTCCAGTTTCTGCTTTATTGCTTGTTGGATGTCAGAGACAAGGAGGGGTAAAGAGTACATCAATATTCTAATCACTCAAATACGTATAAGGATAAATCCATCTGTTCTTAAGGAGGATGGATGTTCAGTTATGGCCTCTGTGATGTGGTTAATGGTAGAAAATTGATGGAATGAAGTGAACGGGGGTGTAAGTTCCAATAATTTTATATGCAAACATTTTCCTGAACACATTATACCAGACTTTTTAACACTAAATAACAGCGAAGACTTTAAACTGGATTAACTCAAATACTCATTGTACCGCCCATAAAATTATCAAATAATAACGCCCATCATATCACAATATTCGTCTACATATGTACACTTTTATTAAATGTAAACTGTAGTTATAGACCTCTTATGACTTTTTGCTGATCCCACATGTAAGTGATTAAGTAAGTAAATCTTTATTTATTTAGCAGATTAATATACACACCGACTGATACACACATTGATCAATAATGATTATAAAGCAGTGGTAGTTATGTATTTATTACATTAAAGCGTATTTATTTTGTATTTTCCTGTATATATAATTTTGTTTTCTTTATTCCATTTGCTCTTCTTAGGGGCCGCCACAATCGATCAGTTCTCTTTATTTACAACACATAGATTTATGCTTTTTAGGTTTCTATAAAACAATTTAGTATCTCTGATTCATCTCCAGTATGTATCATATTAATAGATTGATAGTTTATATATAGTTTTGAGGGAGTTCAAAAATATGTTGTCACTTGTTTAGTCAAAAACAACTGAAATTAAAAAGTAAATATAATTACCAACCTTATTCTGCTTCACTTCTCCTTGTTTCCTTTTGTCTATACTTGTCTAACCACAGAACTTTATGAAGCTTGATGCTTATTTCATAAAATCCTGATAGGTGTGTGTGTTGATGTAAATGACGTATTTATGGGCATGTGATAGAGGTAGCTGGTCAATGTGGTTTTGCAATTCTGGAAGGAAGTCAGAAAGAACAAACGCAGTGAAGAAAGACTGAATTTTCCTATATTGGCCGGAAGCATAAGCTATTAATGCTTGAACTTTTTCTTTGATTCAGCTTTACTCAATATCCCAATTACATCTACATTCCACATCTTGATGTAAGCGTTATTATTATGCAAGTGTATTATCTTGGCCGGTCTGGGTTATTGGTGTAAATACATACGTATCATGTAAATCAGTCCAAAATATAAACTTTAAACACATTACAGAAAGCAAATTTAATTGGTGAAAGAGACCAAATGTTTTCTACCTTTGATAAAAACCATCTCCAAAAACACGAGTATAATTTCGATGTCAGTTCCCCTTCGGTTTGTTTCTGTTACTGATTTCACATTCATGAAAGGTACCGGTATTTGCAACATGACTGTGGGGAATTCACTTTCTTTTCAATTCTGTTCAAGTACAAAAAATTGGTCGGCTCAGGCAGTGACATTTAGTAATTGTTTAACCATAGCTATCTGCAGGCTAGTCATGTTCTTTTATATTACTTTTATAACTTAGCAATTCATGAGGATCTGTCAAGCGAAAACATGCCTTTCACTGCAGTGTCACAACATGCTTTTACCAGGCCAAGTATGTTTAAAATGTACAAACAAACTCCTCATGTTCTGTCTCAACTAATCTCACTTTTACAGATGTACTTAGTTTACAATTGTTGTTTTGTTTTTTTCAACTATCAAAAATCTATTTTTTAGCTTGTTAAACGTAATTTCGAGTGTTGGGATGGAGTAGTTATAAAGCATTTCACTGCCGGTTGTACTGTGTATAAATATGCATGTGACAAATAAACTTTGATTATATATATATACATATACACACACACAAATTGTCCAGAGAATATCCACACAAAACCATCCAGCATATTGTACATTAAATCTAGTGAGTATTTGAAACTTACCCAAACTAAGACGAAATGTTATGGGTTAGTAATGCCTCTGTCCAGCCCTACAAGAGATGAGAGATGAATTAAATGTTACGGAGAACAGAAGATGCCATACGCTTGTCCCGGTTCGAGAAAAGATCATGTGGTGTTAGACAGGGTTGTTAATATACATCCGAAGGTGACACATTCTAGATGAAAGAGTCAAATGCCACATGTAAAAGGTTAGAAAAGCCATCACAGGCCAGTGGAAAAGTATGTACCATAACACACAGTTACTACTCCATTAACCGGGAGGCATCAGCTACTCAGTTCAGACCTGTTCAGTGCTGCAGTGTAAAGTAACTGAATTTATATAGATTTCATTCTTGCATAGCTTTTACAATAAATTGTTTCTCTTAAACAAGTATGGTGGGAAATTAAAACATTGTTCCCTGATATTAGGTGGCCAATCACACACACACACACACACACACACAAATGTAATAGCGGATCAATTTCTTGCTACATTTTACTGTAATCATGTTGACTTATTGATTAATGTTGACCGGTTGCTTGCGATCGACATATTGGACACCCTATGTGAAATAGGGTGCAAAAAACTGACCATAAATGAAACATAGATGTGTTTTTTGAAACATCTGTTAGAACATCTGTTGTTGTATAAAGCAACACTTCGGCTCAAACATGCAGACAGATTCTCTTATATTCTCCACCAATATTTTCTCACAGTGGAATTTTCTTTTCCTTACTAAAACAAATCACACTCAAACAACAATGAGGGTGAACCAGATGTTTAAATGCATATGCAACATGATAAATAACATTTATCTTGGTTTGACGTGGCTTTCACATTCACTTTCCATTTAACATTGTTGAAAATCTTCCAGAAACATTCAGTGTCACGAATTAGCAATAACAGAAGTGGTCAGAAGAGATGCACCATCGAGCAGATTGAACACAGATGCTACCAGTCAGGTGTAATAAAACACTATTACGATCTTTGCCATGTATCAAGTTGTTGCCAGTAAAGAGCTTTGCTAGTCTTCCAGATTTTTCCTCCATTTCAACAGTCATGTCTTTCTAGAACCCTCACACTTTTGACCTGGAAGCAATTGTAGGCATAAAAAATGTTGGATCTCCCTGCAGTTCAATGTTACTGTTTAAAAGTCTACCTAGTCCACATCAGAATCAGTTGATATGTGACAGTTATTAACCTGTTATTCATGCCCCTGAGCAAATTCAGATAATTATGTAAAAACTTTACAACTAGACACACCTAGTGGTGCAACAGTAAAATACGCCAACACACCAAATAAAAAGATTCAATCGTTGAATATGAACCCATGTTGGAGAGGGTGTGTAATTTGTGAAGCTTGCCCAGTCAGCAGTGACGAGTGTGGGTGCACTAACAGCACATCCGCACTTTATATGCATACATCTGCACATTTTAAGTTTATTTCTATCCTTATTTT
>JAOUQU010430022.1:0-10234 GCA_028566735.1 Ammoglanis amapaensis | reverse complement strand
ATTAAGTTCTGCTAAAATGAAGGTAATACAATGAGTTTATACATTTTTTTGGAAAAATCAATAAATAATATTAATTGATTCATTATTGTCTACTTAATCCTTTAACATTAAAACTCTATCCAGATTGGGATTCAAACCAGGAATCCGCAGCACTAAGTGGTTAACATGCCGTCTGCCGCCCGATAAATAACATTTTATTATTAATTAGCAGCTGCCTAGTACATATTGTTCTAAACTGATGTAGAGTTTTAATTGAATAATTAAATCATGACATAAAAAGGTGAAATGTCCTTTAAATAGGCTATATATGTGTGTTACCGCAACCCTAGTGAGGAATAAGTAGTGTTCTTCATGAAAAAAAAAAATCTTATGTTTTTGCACCAGTACCAGATTAAGAAAACAAACAAAAAAAGGGAAACCCCCCCAATACACATATTGTAAAAACAAAAAAAGAGCTAATAGACAAAAATGAGTAAACAGTGCCGAGTTTTTAATAAGAAACAACAAAATCTTTTTTTGTTTGTTTCAAAAGCATGCATGAAAAAAAGAGATCTGTTGTTTCCAAGGAACATTAGTTTATTTAACAGTCAAGGACAGCCACAGAAGCTAAATTGCTGGGGTTTGTTACTTTTTACAACAGTAAAATAACGTTACAAGGAGCAAGAAATAAAGTTTCTTTTTTTTTTAAATATGAAAGGCCAAAGGACAGATAAAAAATGTGAGAAACTTCGGGAACTGTCCCGAAAGTTTGAAAACAAAACTACAACAAAAAAAAAACCACAGAGTTAAACGATTGTGAACCACATGATATACCAACATTAATACAATTTTTAGATGGATAAATGTATATAACCCATTTGGCTTGCGCTAGATGCACCAAAAGATACAAAGTTTAAGGAATACTTAAACTTGTTCTGCTTAATTCTCTTCTAGGATATATATATACATACACTCTACGATGTGTTGATTTTACTTAAAAATATAGTGCAACGTTTCTGCACGCCCAATCTTAAGTTTAACCAACATAACTTTTTGAGTCGTTTTTACCAAAAATTTTAAACTGATATTACATAAAAAACTAAATTTCACTTTACATCGAAAATTATGTTTTCCCAGTTAGTAAAATTAAGCTGTTTTATTCAGATTTGCTTAATATTTTAAGGTGAATTTGAGAAGGAATTTGCATTAGTATTGCAACTAATTTTAACTTCTATACTCTAAAAAATGATGTGTTAATTTTACTTAAAAATATAGTGCAACGTTTCTGCACGCTCAATCTTAAGTTTGACCAACATAACTTTTTGAGTTGTTTTTACCTATTTTTTTTTACTGATATTACATAACCAATTTCTACTGATGACACAATAAAGATCTATAACAGCCATATATGCCATATACATATAACATAGGAATACAACAAACATTGTACTTTGCCCTATAGTAACTTTTCTAAATATTATACCTTAAAAACAAGTGAAGTTGTATTTCTGATTAAGTTGAACTTAATTTTTTCTTTGAAAATTATTTTACTTTGTGGTAGTAATGTAGAGCAAATAGCTGCTTACAATTAACACACTAGTTTTGAAGAGCAGGGGACAGAGTGCTTTTTCCCCACATATTTTTCAAGGCACAAACATTACCCATGACATTTTTTCTGGAAAGCCAAGCAGCAAATAAGACTTCCAGTTTCTTTACATAAAATATTTAGTTAAATACAGCCATGACATAGGACAATTAAAATTTAAGTTGCTTTATTAAAATCTGTTAAAGCACTTGCATGAAATGAACACAACTTTAAAGCAAACAATACGGCTTTAAGAGCAATTTGAATGTATGCATCCATACACTGAACATTATATATGTGTGCATCAGAACCACACAATCAGGATCCACAGGATCACTCTTCAAATTTCCTTCTTTTTAAAAGAACACACAATGTAATGCAATTTAAAAACAATATTGTTCATTTTACAATTAATTGATGTTATAATAGTTTCCTATTATCAGCATTTCTCAGTATTCTGCCTAAATCTCCTGGTATGGCTGCCAATACGAGTTAAGGATGTTATTGGTCTGATTGGTTGTTAGGACACCTTAACCTTACTCAATTGTGATGCACAGCTGAAAAATGTTATACTAATAAGGGAGCGCAACATTCTAGGTTAGTATATTATCTGAAGCATCAGCAGTTGTTGGCTTGCTTACAGGTTAAAAATACCCAGAAAGAAACAACTTTCTTTAGAGAGCTGTCCGTCCATTGTTGTTTTGAGGAAGGAAAGCTACTCAATGTGAGATATTGCCAAGAAACTTGGCAAATCTTGGAAATATCTCACATTGAGAAGCCTTCCTTACTTAACACAACGATGAACTAATAGGTGAAAGTTGTTTATTTCTGGCCATTTTGAGTCTGTAAGCAGGCCAACAACTGCTGATGCTTCAGATACTAAACTAAC
This sequence comes from Ammoglanis amapaensis, assembly GCA_028566735.1. Taxonomy (NCBI): domain Eukaryota; kingdom Metazoa; phylum Chordata; class Actinopteri; order Siluriformes; family Trichomycteridae; genus Ammoglanis; species Ammoglanis amapaensis. Next base: position 7,781 of record JAOUQU010430022.1, on the reverse strand, counting down.
CTAGAATGTTGTGTTCACATTTATGCTCACTTATTAGTACGTTTTTCAGCTGTGCATCACAAGTGAGCAAGGGTGTCCTAACAGCCAATTAGCCCAATAACATCCCTAACTTGGTTTGGCGGCCATACCAGGCAGATTTAGGCAGAGGATTGAGAATTGCTGATAACAGGACTATATGCAAAATACTCTATACAAAATAGGCTTTAAAAAACATCTAATACACTTAAATTAATTGTGAAATTGACAATATGTTTGTAAATTGCATTTTAATGTGTTTTACTTTAAAAAGGAGGGAAATTTGCAAGTGATCCTAAACTTTTGAGCATTAATGTACATTTACAGACATGCAGTCCGTCTATTTCTCTACATACTCTGTTAGTACCCTCTACTAATCAGGACCATGGGCGGAGGAGGATGAATTTAATCACTGCAGTGACACACATTACCACATTGTCCATGTCCCTGCAATGCTGTAAAGGACCCTAATATTACCTGCTCTGTGATGTTTTTCTGTCAGTCTTGACTAAGAAAGAACAGACTAACTAGAGAAGTAGTGAGTATATAGAGAAACAGATGGGCATGTCTGTAATTGTACATTTACAAAGGGCCCTTATATGATTAATAGGAAGTTAAACAGTGAAATAATCTGTCTTACATCTCCAATGCTTATTTGTCAGAGACAAACACTCAAAGCAGGAAAAAATCTTATTTGAACATCTAACCTAACATATTTGCAAAGAAAAGAATAAAAAAAAAAGTATTTCAATGCTGGAATTATTTATGACAACAACTTGTTCTTTAACGTCAGAATCTTGGGGGACAGTTTTCCGCTGTCTAGTTCCAATAGCATTTTTTGGAAAAATTCGAATGTGTACCTCAGGGGTTTAGGATAGCTGAGATTCACTGCATAGATCAGGCCAACGAGAATGACACATGCATTCGGGACACTTTGTAATCCTGAAATCACCTGAACCCCCTCCATAACAATCCCTGCCTCTAAAGGACAGCCATCTGCCAAGCTCCCTTTGGTGACAATTGTTAGTGTATGGTGTTTTATGTCATCAGGCTTGAGTTCCCCATTGGTATCCTAAAAGAAACATAAACAACAAATTATAAGATAGCATTTGCAAATAAGTTCCTGTCTATACTAGTCTTTTTTCTATATGTGTTAATAACATACATTTGCCTTTTGAATCTTAATACAGAATTAATAGGCATTTACAACCTCCTGTCTTAAAGGCTCAGAGAGCTCATTGGATTTTACTGTGGTAATACCACCCATTTCAAGAATCTAAAAAAACATTAATATCTTAAATTTAATTAAAATCAGCTCCTCCAAAATCTGCTGTAATCTCTCTGTTCTAATCATCTGCAGCTAATTATGTTCACCTGAATCAGATAAATGGCATTTTAAGTAGTAATAGATAAAAACAGGTTTGTTATGAGGTGTCCCAATTTTAACATGACTATGCATGTACCATACTAACCTGGTAATGTGTAATAAGGTGCTCAGCATCCTCGGAGAAGTGTACCATCAAGCCACGAATTACAACCTCTCTGGTGTTATCCACACCAGCATCCTTAGCGGCAAATAAACACAAATCATTTGTTAATCTGGTTATGGTTATGCATCAAACACTTCATAAATTTAGTAAACACAACTGAGTTACCTGGTCCAGCAACTGCAATATTTTTCTCATTTTGCAGCCAGCATTACCTCCCTTGGAGCGGAACAAACTGAGGAGCCTATCAGTGTATTTGTCCAGGTTAAAAAAAAACTGTGACTCCAAATCTGTGGCTGTCAATCTTTTAAATTCCTCTTTCACCTTAAAAATAAGATTTAATAATTAATAACAATATTGTAGTTATACTGACTTTAAATGTTAGGTCATTGTTTAGGTTAGATCATTAACATAAAAAATAATTAGGCAATTGCAAAAATCACCTGAATGACATTAAAAAGTGCAGGCCATCTCTCCAGAAGGTCTTGTACAGGTGGGCTGTCTTGAACTATTTCCTGCCTGCGAGAGGAAAATGTTCTGTCCATCTTCGCGCCAATAGCTTTTTGGTTGTCTCTAACTTTGATATCACAGAGAAGCTCAACTCGCAGCCTCTCCAAAGTCTGCTTGGTTTCGCTGGCTGGAATAGGAGGGAGGTAGTTCAGTTCTGCTTTGTGTGGCTTTTTAACTGCAGCAGGCCTCTTGTGTTGTGACGTGTTGACAGTCAATTCAGGGCATCCAAGCTGTTTTAGTTTCCTTCGGTAACTGGCCATCTTATTCTTCAGCCTAGACAACCAACCATCATACCCAGTCAAAGATCCAGGTTCCCTCAGACATGGATACTTCTCAGTTAGAGCCTGGGCAACTGCACATATCTGCTTACTGGTGGGGTATGCACAATGCTGAAACATTTTCTTAACTAGTGCATCAGAAACATGAGACCTTACACTGTGATCACTCAAAAGAACCCCATTTTTAAGGAACTCAGTGTTTCCTGTTTGCAGTATCAGCTCTGTGTCATATGGAAACTCAGGAATGTCAAATTGATTTGGCCAATTTTGTGAGCGCAACCCCTGAGCCTTCGGAGGGGAAAGTAGCACTGTATCATCTGATGATCCATACTGAACAGATGAGACATCTGATGAGTTGACAAATGATTCCGTTGATGCGGTGCCTGATGAGGTCAATGATGACACTGTTGATAGGCTATCCTGAAATGGAGTGGTCACATCCTGGGGTGTGTCGAGCGCTGTTAAGGTGATAAACAAAGGCTCCACAAAAACAATTTTAATAGTGTCTTTGTCTTTTAAAATAGATGTGGTAGATAAAGAAAAAAAGTCTCCGAAATCTGCATCCATATAATGCAGAGCAATGGTTGCTGGCAAGTTAAATATTTCTTTTACTACCCTTTCCAGTTCTTCAACTGTATCAGGAATGCCAGAGGGTAGAGTAAGTTTACGTGCATCCTGTTTAATCAACACTCGAAGAGTTGCTGGTGACATTGTGAGTCTGTTCCAAATAAGGGAAAAACTAAATTGTTATTTAGGCACACAATAACAGTCACAAAAAATATTTCTTAACACTTGAAAGACTAAAATGGAACATCAATGTGGCTTTTTAGAGTAACCATACATCTACCCCCAACATTGTATGCAGCTAATGGTACAGTGTCATTTAAGTCACTCTGGAGAAGAAACTTGATTTGTCCTGGTGACTCCAGCTGATATGATTTCATGTGTTCATCATACCAGGCTACACGAGTCTTTGCCATAAATCCAACCATATTCTGAAGAATAACTATTTGGTGAATCTGCACAAAATCTGTAAGCCCTGCAGTGGAGCCATGAGGCAGAATCATTCCAACACAGTATTTTGTTCCATGGCAAAACACAGAGCTAGCCAACTGTACTGATGTCTGATTTGGAAATTTCGATAGTATTGCTTCCTGCATGTCAGCCTTTAACAAATCCATAGGAACAAAAGAAACATTTGAAACAGAAAATGTTGGTTTTGAGAAACTGCAGTTCTGTAAATGATAGGCCATCAGTAGCTGATGTTTGGTTGCTAGAGATAGCAAAATGTTTCTGAAAGAATGTGTACGTCGGACTATGCGTTTGAAAAAGCTATGTTTAGCCTCAAACCGCATTGTCCACATAGCCACAAGGGGACCAAAGGCCTGTATTAAATCTGGATAGTGCTCCAGAAAATGATGCTTTGGGATCAGGTTTTCACTTGAAAACACAAGCAAAAATCTATGTTTGTGCTCTGATATTTTGATGCCTAGGTAGCAAATGGTCTCTTGTGTATGAACTGGAGCGACAACTAGCTCAACAATTTCTTTCAGATCCATTAGAAGTAACCATGCTGGTTCATCAGCTGGTATTTTCATTCCAATAAGCAATGGCAGAAATCTTATCAGGGCCCAGTTTTCATGGGCATTTCCCCCAATGTTTTTCCGAGTGGCAAATGTGAGAGGTACTGACTTGGGAGAGTTAGTTTTGTCAGCCCATTTAAATGGAAAATGTGTAATTGAATCATTGACTTCTGACAATGTCAAATATCTTTTGTCGATAAACACTTTCAGACATAAGGCTATTTCGAGAGGAACGATCCCTTCAAAAACATCATGTAGTATATCTGGTGGATACCCTGTCAATACATTAAAGTTACTCAGTTTTTCAGTCAGCACACATTGTTTTTTTACACCAAAGCAGTGTGAATTACTTTGCTGAACTGTTTGAATGTGCAATAAGTGTTGCTGTTTAGTCCTCAACTGAAATTCACCTGTGCGTACTTCCTTTAGCTTATATTCAGAGCGCTGGCCAAGACAAAATCTACATGGGTATTGCCCTGAAAAACTTTCCACAAATCCTCCAATTGCATGTGCACCTAAATTGTCTGCTACTACACACTGCACAGTACCTTTTACATTTCTGGCAAGATCTGAAACAAAAATGCCTTCTGACTCCAAGAATACAAGGTCTTTTAATAAAGGTTCTAAAATCACTGAGTAGCCATGCATTTTGATATCATTTGCTTTACAAAGCACTGCCAAATTAATAGAGGTCAATTCAGATCTTAATTGTAATGGGATATTTCCCAAAACCCAGTACACAGCTGTTATCTTGTGTTTCTTTCGGGAGGTTCCGAGGGGATTGCAAATCTCAAAATCATCAACATATAAAATTAAGGACAACCTGAATTCATCCCCATTCAAAAGATCGCCCTCTTTGAAATACGAACCATCATAAAAAGATTTGTACTGATATGTCACACCATGTTTGAAAGTTTCAGTACTTTTTACAGCTGTTTCTAAAATATTTTTGTTTTTCAGTAATTGAGACAGTGATTTGAGAATAGGAACATATTGAAAACTTTTTTTAGTTCTTAAATCAATTATATACTCCACAGGTTGAACAACACTGAAATGTTCCTTAAAATACTTTTTTCTTTTATGTACACTGTTAAAGGGACCATCCAGCCCAAGTGCTGTACTTATTGGCCCTGATTCACAAAGCTCCTTCACTAAATCTGTAATTACTGATGGAGCAAGAATGCAACTGTGTTTCTCTAAAGTTTGCTCAATAATATTTTTATAATCTTGAGCTGATGCCACGGATGAAATGAACTGCAAGTCCTCTACTAACTCATTCACACAATTTCCAGATACATGGAATAGGCTTTCCAATTTAAGCAGCAATGAACCAAGCTTTTTCACAGAAGCATTTTGTAAAGGTTCACACTCCTCATCAAAAGTTAAGATACTGTTTTCAAAAAAATCTTCTGTATCAATTACACTTTCAATCACACCTGAGTTTCTCTGCAAAACTACACATTTAAAATCACTGGCTGAATAAGGGGTGTGTTTTCTGCTCTTGTGAGCTGAATATGTGCTATACACATTTGTCTTAAAGTCACAACCATCGAAAATGCAGTTAACCGTTTCTTGCTGTCTCAGATGATGTCTTAAATGAGCAAAAAAATCCTTTTCTGTTGTAAATCTGTTTGATCCACAATTTTGACAACAAAAAGAGAAGAGCTCATTGCTAATCAACCCATCTGGGCAGTGGTGTCTTGCCAAGTGTGAACGCAAAGAACTGTGAGTCTTAAAGGTGCAAGGGCATTCAAGGTGGGGACATGGCTGTGATTGGTGGCGTCCTAAACAGTCATGATCAATTCTATAATGCTTCAGGAGAGCCCCTCTTCTCGAGACTTGTTTTTGACAAAATTTACATACCCACATCATACAATTCTAAAAAAAAAAAAAAAAAGACAAAAACACAGGTTTTATTATATGGGATTGGCTACAGAACAATATATACACTGACATATATAGCCAATTATTTAAAACCACCTAATTGTATCTATATTCAGTGTCTCTTATCCTTACTGTACACATAGTAGCACTGTACAGCAAAAAACAAGCTTTTGTCTGACTTTACATCTACAAAGAGCATTGACATGGTAGGACTATTTAATACCAGTGTCAGTGCATTTTAGAATGATACACCAAATATAATGCTAACATTGAAGAACAGGGTAACAAAGTATATTGAGAAAAATGGGACTTCGGTGTGAAATTGTTGAACTACAAAGTGCTCCTAATAGTAGGTGTATAAACGGACACTGCCTGTCGATTTAAGGAGGTGGATTGAATTAAGTAACTAGTGGATGCATATTATATTTTGGCACTGTATGCTATCCCACAAGTATAACGAAAATTTGGGAGTCCCCCATAGCTTTAAAATCCCCCTTAATCATACATAATAAAAATACAACATTTTTTTGCCGTTCTTACCATCAACCTGACGAAATCTGATGGAAAAGGCCTTCCCCTGTACCTGATAAAACAAAAAAAAAGTAATTTTTTTAATCACCGAAGGTACACAACGTCAATATAAGATAACAATTATAACTACAGTACAGTGTCACACATCTATTGCTATTAACCTGTATTTCTGCATCTACCACCAGATTAAATCGGGCACAGTCGAGATTAGTTTGAATTCATGAATGTGCCGGCGATATGCTCGATAGGCACCGGCTGGCCATATTTAAGATGCAGTTGAGTATGAACACGTTTTAAATATATATATATGTGTGTGTGTGAATCGGTATAAGTGATGATATCTGTCGAACATACGTATCTTTACGCCCTTTTTAAATGTTCGCTTATTAAGCCAGTTACACTAACCATTCGCCGATTTTAGAAGTAAACTCGTTATGACGCAGTTGACCGTTAAACATTTGAACTGTTTTTAAACATGCATACGCAACAACTTACCGCGTTAACTAGTAAAAACTTCTTCATGTTTACAATTCAAAACTAAATTCAAAACCTATAAACCTTAAAAAAAAGAGTCACTGTGGTCTTACCTGCAATCGTTTCTTGAGATGTGTGCTGGAAGTGATCCAAAAGAGTTCTTCCTTGCGCGCCAAAATCTTGTGTCATGTGGTGTCATCAAATATCTTGAAATATTTTGTTAAGTTTGCTTAGTTCTGTGGTCATGTTCACAGTGCTTAATTCAATATGCAACGTTTATACAAAGTGTTTAATATATTAAAACACAAATTTTGCACTGCACCAACTATTTGATTTAAGCAATGTTCAAAACCTAAATAATTTTAGGTATAACTTGCTCAGTTTAATAAGCAAAAATCACTGGACTCAGGAATCATTTTTTAGTGTAATCTTATATGCAACATTTATGCAAAATCTTAAATATATAGAAAACACAAAATATTGCACTGCATCGACTCTTTTATTTAAGCTATGTTCAAACACTATAATTTCAGGTAAAACCTGCTCAGTTTAATAAGCAAAAATAACTGGACTCAGGAATCATTTTTTAGAGTGTGGGGCGCCAGAAAATTACTGTAAAATAACAAATTTACCATCTCATTAATAAACAGTGATTTCCCGTAATTAAAATATAGTTTTTTTATTCATTTTACAATTAAATACTATAAAATTACATATGCAAATGTAGTAATACCGCAATATTACAAAAAATAACAGTTCAACTAGTGTATTATTTCATAATTTTACAATCATTGTATATTTTATTACAGTTTGAAGTAATAAAATGCCAAAATAATGTTTTAAAACTTAACAATGATTTCAGATCAGACTGTTAATTTATGGTTATAACCACTGTTGCACGTTTGTAAATGACTATTTACTCCTGTTCTTAAAAGTGACAACCTATGACATCACTTTTTTTTTGTAAAATGCATGCGCTGTTTTACATTTAATAAAATATATATTGCAAATGTCTTATT
>JAOUQU010430012.1:0-10235 GCA_028566735.1 Ammoglanis amapaensis | reverse complement strand
ACACACACACACACACACACACACACACACACACACACACACACACACACACACACACACACACACACACATCAGGACTTTCGCCTTTAGCCTGTTTGTTTACAGCGCGGGACGGTCACACTCGAGGTCCTCAAACCACAAAGGAATGTCACATGATTCAGAGTCTCTCTCTCTCTCTCTCTCACACACACACACACACACTAGAAAACACAAACTCTCCATAAACACCCACACAGCCACAACCAACCACACATACAAACACACACAGCCAAATCCACTACACACACACCCAGTCGAACCCTCCACAAATACATACTAACACACATGCATAGCCAAAGCATCCACCCACACCCACACCCACACCCACACACTGGTGTGAGGGTTCGAGGATGACTTACACCCCGGCGTGGACTCTGACCGAGCCGGCACTGTGAGGACGACCGAAGCTTCCCAGCTCGAGGACGTCGTTGCAGTACGAGGACATTCGTCCTCCTCCGTTCTCCTCAGAGAAGATCTCAATACTGGGCAGCGTGTAATCCTACACACAACAAGAGAGACATGAAATCCCAATATCACCAGTACCAAATCTGAAGACAAACACTGAGCATTAAAACAGCTCACATACATGACAGGACAGGTCGTTCCAGATTACCCATGATTCATCACTTCAAGTTAAGTGTCAAACCTGTTAATTCTTGTTATTCAATTCGTGTTTCAGGTGATGAACGAGTGAATTCTTCCTCTCCCACGGCAACAGAGCTGTAACGATGCACCACCGATTCACCCGAGTCACATTCCTGTTTCATGAATGGATATTCACTTTAAACAGCAGAGGGCGCTGCCACTAATCAGTTTCAGTATTTAGCAGGCGCCTTTATTTAAAGCGGCGTACAATCACCCTGGAACACTATTTTTAAGTGATTGACGATTAAGAGCCTTGCACAGGGGCCCCAACAGTGGCAGAGGGGCTTAAACCAACGACCTTCTGACCTCTAGCCCGGTATGTTAACCTGTAATATCTTAAGCCATCACACACAGGACAATTTCAATATCTCCAATTAACCTGACTATGTTTTTGGACTGTAGGAGGAGAACATGCAAACTCCACACAGAAAGCCCCAGGTGGCATTACCCCGGGGGATGGAACCCGGGACACTGCTGACCGCTGCAGACCTGTACTGTGTGTGTATCGTTACACCCCTGTTGGTTACACACTGTGTTAACAACAAGCGATACACAACAAACTTAATACAATTATAATGATTATAATGATGAAACCACCACGAATGCCAAGTCGCCACCCTGGAACCCTCAACCCTCCTTCCTGAAACACTCTCCGCGGATGGTAGAATTTCTTGTACAACGACTTTTACATTTCTCAGATACCCAGTTATAAAAAATATTGGAACCCAGTCCGTGTCCAGGCATCAGGATCAACACGGGACCAGTTCCTCATTCCAACACGTTCTCGAACCCGTGTGAAACTCTCCTTACCAGCTTCTCAACGATGTGTCAAAGTTCAACAACACCACTCACCTCGTGTGTGTGTGTGTGTGATGTCACAATGTGAAGACGACCGGAGGACTGAACCATTCGACAATTCCCAAATCATTAATGTCATTCATGTACACGGTTGGTAAAAACCGAGCCAAGAAGCACCGAAATAATTCTTCATTCATCTTAAATCAGTGACGTTTGGAAATGTTCTCCATTAAAACCCTTTAGAACCCCGTGAGAGGTTCTAGGATCATTAAAACATCTCGAGAAGCAACAACAGCTCACTGAAATGTAAAGCACAGCAGCACCGGACTCCCGAGCACAGGTCCCCTACACTTACCCGGACGGCCAGTCGGATGGACCCGATCACCGTGGGTTTGGTCGGAACCGGAACCGCGTCAGGCCCCGCCTCCTGGTCAGGTTCAGGCTCCGCCCACTGGTTCACCAACTCTATTGGACCTTCCTCCAAAGCGATGGTTCGACCCTGGAACCCCGGCTTCTCGTAAAGCAACCAGCTAAACACAGAGGATTGTGGGTAATGAGGGTTCTTAATCTTTAGTTACTTTAATGACTGAATGAGTTTTATTTTCTTTTATCTTTAAACTCAGAAAGAACTCGTGGGTATGGAACCCAGAACCTTCTCGCTGTTAGATGACGTTACACACCGAGCTGCACTTTTAATGTAACGTCAGTTTACTTAACATATATTTTCATTCTAATTTTTCACTTAACATATATTTTATTCGTCATATATTGAACTTAATCTCTTATAACATCTCTTTTATATCTCTCATAACATCTCTTTTACTTAATTGTCCATTTTTAATAATATTTTTTATAAAATAAAAACAATAACAGTTAACACTTAACATTTAAAAAAATATTTACTTTACCTATTTAGTTTGATATAATTTTTTTATTTAACACAATTATACTTAAAATATATTTGTACTTTACCGGCATCCTTAACATACATTTTACTCAACACATTTTATTTGACGTGTATTATTTCCTAACAAAGAACATATTTTTACTTAAGATATACTTTACTTAACATCGTTTTTATAGTTCTTATCTGCACGTTTTATACTGCTATTACATTTTATATATTTACTTAACATAAATAATAAATGTACTTAACACACAGATTTATTAAACGTATGTTTAGTTCAACCAATTTTTCACAATATTTTTTATTGTCATATTATTATTTAACTGATCTTACTGAACACACATGTTCAGGCTATGAGAGAGGATTGTGGGTAATGCGCGTGTGTTCCTGTAGTGTTAGTATTTGTGGAGTGGAGCAGTGTTACACTAGCACACCAGTGCAGAGATGTTGTTCGCTGGGACTCACCATCCTCTGATGACTCTGAGGGAGATGATGGAGGACAGTTGTAACGAGGTAGCGTCCTCTACGTCCCTGAAGATGTCGTACGCCTCGCCGCCGAACTGCGGCCGCTGGTAGATCACCATCTGAGACGAGAGGGTGGGTCAGGTGCTCACGTCTCCCCCCCCCCACCCCAATAAGATTCAGAATGAGTGTTGAGTTTACCTTCCCGGGGCGTCGGTGAAATCCTCTGGGTGTGAGCTGTGAAGACAGACGGCAGCATTTTTAACCCCGTTATAGACACACACTTTACCGTAGACACCGCGAGGAAAAAGTTTGTAAACCCCCTGTCAGGGCCGTTTTGTGAGACTGACGCAATATTATGAAGCTGGTCATAATGTTTTGCTTGTTTGGGTGTGTGTACCGAGATTCAATGTACATCAGAGTTACATGAATAAAAACCTTTCAATTTTATTTTAGGAACCTCAAAGCTTTAAACATCTTGTTTCATAAACGATCATAAACGATCTTGTATCTTTAACTTGCCTTAACTGAATATATTTGTTTTAGGGGTTCACAAATTTTATGAATCCTCTCACACACACACACTGATGTTTTCAGTGAGGTGGTTAGAAACGTTTTTCAGTGGCACCTTTAAACCAGACGAGCAGAACACGTTGAAGAACCCAGAGGGGGTGAAATTCCACCCCCCGAGTGTTAATGAGGGCAGGTGGAAACAATCTCAACACTCGTATGGAAAAAGGGCCAAAAATGTATGAAAGGGAAGGGCGTCGTTTCCCTCCGAACCAAACATCCAGTCATTATCTCGGAACTAAAGAGAAACTACATACATACATACACACAAACACACACACACACGGGTGCATCTCGGGCTCTCGGGTTCGAATCCCAGCTGTGCATCAACACTGTAGTCTGAAGGATACCCAGTCCGACCCACGACAGACATCATGTAAAGACTTCAGTATTAAAAACTGCTTTTATTTAAAAAATTCCATCTCCAGACTCACACTGATCATCAGCGTCGATAACGACGAAACACTCGGCCGCATTTCTAATGACATCCTGTTTTATCTCAGAGAGCTTTTTAATGATAAGCAACATTTAAAAAAAGAACAAATGACGTTTATATTCCTAAAGTAACAACACACAGTTATAAATGTAATAACATCTGTTAGAACTTAATAACTACACATGATTCCTCACATTCTCTGCGTTTAATCCAATCCGTGCAGTAGTGAGCACATATACCCGAGCAGTGGACAGCCCTAACGATGGATCTCGAGGAGCAGAAAGGGGTATGATGCCTTGCTCAAGGGCACTTCAGTCGAGACCTCGTGACACTGAATTGAACCAGCAACCTTCTGATCATAAGCCCAGTTCTCTAACCTCTGGACTATATTTGTATGATCTTTTGTGTAGATCACATTGACCATGACCTGGCTGTGGTCTAGTCTGGAGGACAGTAAGTAACGTGATAAAACTTGGAGACTAAAAATCTGGTCCGAGGGACAAATGACTTGGAGGAACCAACGGGCTACATGTAGAACTTTGGCTTGTGCCACATAGCTCTGGTATCCTAAGTCGTAGTCTAAATTAGTAAATACACAATGACTCGTCACCTCAGCCAAGACGTCATCAAAGTATAATCGGAGATTTACTGGAATAAAATCAGAATCCAAAGCAACCGAGGTAAAAATAAATCAGGAAGACGGGTACTCACCTGAGAGAATGCAGGTGAGGGTAGCATGGTTTGTGCTGGGGTTGGTTTAGGCTGGAACACTGGTCGAGTCTGGTGCTCCGGCAAGTTCTTCAAGCCCTTCAGACCCACATTTGCATCCACTATCCCTACCATGGGGGTAATTTCCACAGCAGGGGGCGCCGAAGGAAGAGTAGGAAGGGTGGAGAGCTCGGGTATGGAGGTAAAAGATGTGGTAGGTGATGAAGGTTCTTTGTCTTTCTTAAGAAACTTCTCTAAGAAATCTGGCAGTTTTATCTCTGAGAAGTTGGGTAAAGGAGGAGGAACCAGTGGGCTTTTTGGAAGCTCGACATCCCCGACTACAGAAGTAACGACTTCTGTTGGCTTTCCGTCTAATTGTCCTGGTAGAACAGCAACTTTAGGTGTCTCTGAGGGACTTTCATCTCTGGGAGTTGGAAGCTCCTGAGATGGTGACGATGCTTCGTTTGAAGCAAGTTGAAGATCATGTTTAGGTTTGGACCTCGTCTTTGAAGAGCTCATTAGGTTTGACAGGATGGCCATTCTCTCCAAGCGTGAAGAAACCTTCCCAGGACCTTCAGCACTCGCCTGATCTTCAGAGTTCTGCTTGGTATCAGTAACTTTATCGTCTTCAGCCTTTTCCCGTCTTGACAGTGCTTTGAATACCACACTGTCTTCAGTCCCCAAACGTTTCGGAGGCTGCTTGCTCCTCGTCTCTTCATTCTTCTTTTTGATCAGCATAGCTGGAGATGGATCTTTTGGCCCCAAGTTCTTCCTCATACCGAATTTGAACTCCTCTGGATCAAAGGTCTTCTCAAAGTGGTCCTCCTTGATAGCCGGGAGAGCAAATGATGGGGTCGTCATTCTGGATTGGCCATGCTTCTTTGGGGGGAAGGAAAATGGGACGCACAGCTCCTTGATTTTAATCTTGAAGTCTTCAGAATCATCAGATGAGTCCAAAAGATTCTCCTGGCTTGCTGAGAGGTCTTTCTTCCTTTCTGGCTTGCTTTGCTTCTTTGCAAATCTTTGATCCACGTCCAGCCAGCTGGATGGAGACTCTTTGTTCTGTGACAAGTTTTTGGATGCCAGCATGAAGTCCTTGGCAAAGTCCTTGGCTGTGATGTTTGGAGATTTGTTCACTTGTGAAGAAAGACTTTCAGACTTGGGTGAATTCTTGGCTTTAGGTGTTGGGCTTGTTTTCAGATCGTCTGTGGTGATGGATTTCAGGACCTCTGACTTCACATGTAAAATCCCCTGCTTTGTATTTTGAGGTTGACGAGGAACGTTGGTGCCATTGTTAAGTTCTGCCTGCTCTGGCACCACCTTGCTATCTGGTACATGTGCATCCGGTGGCTTCTCTAATATCTTGGGCTGGTCAACTATTACTTCTTTTTTGCCAGAATCCCTTTTTAGCAAGGTTTCGATGATTCCATTCGCAATAATGTTACTTTCTTTTTGATTAATTGGTTTCTCAGAGGTCTCTTCAGATAAAATTACCTCCTTGAGTTTGGTGGATGTTTCTCTTGGTTTTTGAGACGATTCCTCGTTCTTTGAAGTAGTCGACTGGTCTGTGGTTACTTCCTTGGGTTTGACAGAGGATTCGCTTGTTTTTTTAGATGATTCATTGTCTTTTAAATTAGCTGGTTGTTCTGAAATAGATTGCGTGAGCTCAATAGAAGAGTCTCTGGCTTTTTTCGAGGATTGCTCATCCTTTGAAGAAGCCGCTTGACCCAATGTTGCGTCCTTGGGCTCAACAGAGGATTTCCTTAGTTTCTGAGAGGATTCTTTATCCGTAGTAGTCGATTGGTCTGTAGTTACTTCTTTGGGTTTGACAGAAGATTCCCTTGGTTTTTTATATGATTCCTCGTCCTTCGAACTAGCCAATTGACCTAAAGTTGCTTTCATGGGTTTGGTAGATGATCTTAGTTCTTCAGATGAGTCCTCATCTTTTAAACTAGACGGTTGACCTGAAGTAGTCTTCTTGTGTTTGGTTGATGAACCTCTTTGCTTTTTAGATAATTCCTCATTCTCTATAGATGCTGGTTGGTCTGATGAAACTTTCTTGAGTTCGGCAAAAGACTCTATGGGTTTTTTAGATGATTCCACATCCTTTGAAGTAGATGGTTGGCCTGAAGCTGCTTCCTGAAGCTTGGATGATGTTTTTTTAGATAATTCACCATTCTCTATAGTGGCCAGTTGATCTGAAGGTGCTTCCTTCATTTTGTTTCTTTTAGATGATCCTTCATCCTTTGCCGTAGCCGGTTGTTGTATAGTTGCAACTGAAGACTCTTTTGTTTTCTTAGAGGAGTCTTTATCCTTTAACGAAGCCAACTGGACTGTGGCTGCTTCCTTAGGTTTGGCAGATGATCTTTTTTGTTCTTGAGATGATTCATTTCCTAGTGAAGTAGCCAGTTGGCCTGTAGTCTGAAATTCTTCAGGAACACTTTCTGGTTTAGATCCTTGAGTTTCCTCCATGGCCTTGCTCTTCACAACAGTCACCTTAGCATCTTCCTGTATTTCTGGTTCAGATGCTTGATGTTTTGACTCTATAGTCTGGCTCTCCACATTTATAATATCTTCATTCTGTGCTGTTCTTGAATCTACACAAGTCTCATTGGCCTTCACGATAGCCGTCTGAACTTCTTTGGTCTTGTCCACATACTGTTCAGGTTCCTTTATGTTTGAAGATTGATCAGTGGTCTTTTTGTCCATGTTTACCTTGTCTTCGACATCTACTGGAGTGCTGACATCCACAGTGGGTTTGATAGTTGCATTAATTCTTTTTACCTCCGTGCTTTTCTTATTTTCAACCTCAAAGGCTTTGCTTTCAACCTCAGACTCTTGAACAGACTGCGAGTCTTCTGTCTGCTCAACTTCCACTTTTGCGCTCTCGCTTCTGGATTTGAGTTTAGCAGGGCGTTTCAGACGTGGAGGAACTGTGCCACTAATCACTTGTAAATCTTTAGGGGGTTTTATTTCAGTTTGGTCATGTCCGGATTTCCCCTGACGAAGGGGAACGTTCGCTGAAAGTGAATCATTCTTGTCGGCTTCAGTTGGTGAGGCTTGCATGGGTGACTCATTTACATTCTCTGATTCTTCCTCTGTGGGCTGTTTCGGAGCTCCAGATGTGAGACGAGGCAGTGTACTTCCTGTCGGTGTGATCTCTACTTTGTTTTTTCTCTGACTCTTTTCCGGCTGCTCCGACTCCTGCTTGCTTTCGGTTTTAGAGCCCTTCTCAAATGCTTCCACCAGTTTGGGGAGCTTCCTTGAGCTAGGCGACTTACTCTTAGGCCTCCTCACATCTTCCTTGGCATCATCCGATCCTAAAGGAACATCGGATCCAGGTTCTTTTTCTTTCAATTCCATTTTCTTCGGTTCTTTTAAACGAAGAGTCTTAGAGAGTTGAGGAGCTTCTGGACTTTGTGTATCATCAGGTAACTCCTGAGCAGGTGATGTCACGTTACTTTGATCAGCTAACCTTGGGGATGGGGTGGTTTCAGATTCAGTAACGGTGCTACCTGAGCTAGGTTTACGCCTCCGTGTCTGTTCTGTCTCGGGTGTCGGAATCGGAAAGCAGCCTGGTGTATCGGGTGACGAACTCGCTTTGTTGGGTTTTGGCAGCACCTCAGGTGGGGTCTTTTTAGAACTTTTCGATGGCTTGGTAAACACAGGCTGATCTTTTGTCGTAGGTGATTTCGTTTGCTTCTTCTCACTGACATTCTTTCTTACACTGTCTTCCTTTACCACATCGGAATTTATACGACTTGCGCTGGCTTTTGTTTTCGGAGCCACCGGAGGGGCCAGACCCTTCCCAGCCGCCCCATTCGTCCCAGTGCTAGGACGTTTAATGTTTGGTGTACTCGAGCTCTGACGAGGAGTTTTGACCGGTTGTTTCGTTCCCGGCATCTCGCTGCCGTTCTCGGCCTCCGTCTCGTCTTTAGAAGGTTCCGCCACTTTCGTTACATCTTCATTAGAATGTTTTTTGGAGGCGGCTTCTTTTTTCGTCGACAAGTCGTCACTTGAGTCTACAGACTCGAGCGCTTGACGGGTGGATGCTTTAATTTCCAGTCTGACTTCTCTGAGGTTCGGCAGACTGGAAAGGAAAATAAAACCATTAACATGCAGCTATGCTGACAGACCAGTTGCCTGAGTGAAAGTAAATATGCCCGACTTCCCAGGAACTGTCTCGGAAAAATAAAAATACAGAACCTTTCATGCTTAGAACATTATGAATGCTAAAAAATAAACAAACTTCCTTATTTATTGTGTATTCTTTATACCTTAGCAGCCAAACAGCGATTCAAAGCTAGCTTGACGGTGGAACATTTACTTAAGTTATAATAGCTTCTAATAAATAACAAATTAAAGCTTAAGGTTCAGATTGTGTGTATTTTCTAGAGATGCTACGATAACAAGGACTTGCATTTGTGTATGTGTCATACACACAATAACATTACAGTTCTAACAAATCACAACAAAACAAAGTTCAAGATAAACAAATATAAAAGGTTTGAGGTTTAGCGCTTAATCCAGACATGAGTTTTGCAATTTTCCAACCTAAAACATTTGTTGTTGAAATTATTTGACTGTCTTGTATTGCTTTAATCCCCCACGCCTCACACTGACACGAGCTGAACGTGGACAGATCACGTCGGTAGAAAATTGGACCAACGATGAGAGATGAGACGTGTTTAAACAGGCCTCTTTGTTCACCGCGGTGCCGTTCCCTTTCACCAACACCTCCGCCGTCGCCTCGAGTCAGACAGACGGTACACATCGTCCTAATAAAAATCCTTCTGTACATTTACAATTATTCTTTTTTACAAGAAATTCTAATCATTAAGATGCATTAACTTTAAATGTGGAATATAAAAAGCTATTTTTGTACTGTTATGAGGTCCAGGACTTAAGTTCATGTTATATTAGTACAGGGGAGGCCAAGCAGCCGTGGACTCCGAGGCATTTTACTACTATTTACTATGGTACTGCAAAGAGCCGCATTATGCGCACGCACACACACACACACACACTTTACCCTAATATGTGTATACACACAAAGCCGCATGTTCGTATGCACTTAATAACAAATATGTAGAATTTGTTATGTGACAAATGTTACACACCCTCACTATGTAACAGAAGATTGACACAAATGAACTTAAACTCAGCCCAAGACTACAGACTAGAGTTTTATTAAACCAGATTTACATCACATTCACTCACTCACTGATACACTGATACACACACCAGCACAACATGGCAAATCCACAAATAAATAGAAACATTTGCAACAGCATCCATTAAACAGAACACGTGACAAGTTCTTTATTTTAAATACATTGACTTTATTGTTGTTTTCCTCCTGTGTTCCACATCATTACTAAGACGAGTCTTTTGACCTGTTAATCAGTGGATCAGCGTCGGGTTTGAGTTCCTTATTTAAAGCTCGAGTAACACGAGGACCCGAACACGTCCCGGTCCGTTAAAATGAGTTCATTTACAACAAACAGAACGTGATTTACAAATATAAAACCGCTGTTTAGCGGTGTGTTTAAGTATTTATGTAAATCACAACTTTGCTGAGGAAAAAGTAGGTCTGTCCACAACCAAGGATTTTGTTGGTGGACCAGTGGTCATCATTTACTTCAACTAATGGACTAATAGTCGACTAAA
>JAOUQU010430001.1:0-10236 GCA_028566735.1 Ammoglanis amapaensis | reverse complement strand
ACACACACACACACACACACACACACACACACACACACACACACACACACACACACACAAACACACAAACACACACTCGGTCTCTTGCTAGCTCTCTCGTCGTGTCTTTCTCTCCCAGCCTTCAGGCATCCTGTTTCGGTCCTTCAGCTTCCAGTCGGAGTGAAGCAAGTGAGAGAGAAAGAGAGAGAGAGAGAGGAAGAGAGGGAGGGTGAGCGAGCGAGCAAAAAAGAGGAGTGGGGTGGTAGTGGCGGTAGTTGGGGGGGTATATAAGAACTCTAGGTGGGAGTGGGGTCTGACTGCAAAGTGTCTAGCGTTTAAGAGAAAGGGACTTCAACCCTGCCTGTCTCTCTCTCTTCAGCTCCGACCGTCCATTCGCCCGCCTGCAGCACCCACAGACTCCCAGCATCCGTGGATGGATCGTTACCACCGAGACAGAGTCATGGCACGATCGGCATCTCTGTAGGAAAACTGACACGAGGAGAGAGAAAGTTTCCAGCGACGCCGTACGTCTGTGAGAAAGAAGAACTCGACTTTAGAGGTTCGAGGTGAGTGCGGATCTTGGATACTTCGTGTGGTTCCACGTGCGAGTTGCTTGATGTTGATTCGTGAGTCAAATGCTGAGCTTTAAATCATCCGTTCTCTTATTTTACACGACGAACTGTGACTATTGATTTACATTTACATTCACAGCATCTAGCAGATACGGGTTTTTTTTTCATCGAAAGCGACTTACAATGTACAATATGAGCAATTTAGAGTTAAGGGCCTTGCTCAAGGGCCCAACAACAACCTGGCAGTGGCGCCGCCATCCTAGGCTACAGCTTTGACTACGAGATGCAGCGCCTCATACTGAATATTGGTTACTATAATTACATTCATAAATTACATTTGGTTGTGTTATATATAATATAATTGTTACATAAAATATTGTAATATATGTATCTAAATACACACACACACACACACACACACACACACACACACCACACACACACACACTCGCACACACCTCGTTATTTTACAGTGATGTGATGGAGTACGTTGATTCGATGTCGATAATGAAAATTGGAAGGTTCCCGGGTTCACGTCCCAGCCAGAAGGTCCTGGGTTCGATCCCCAGATGGGGCAGACCAGGTCCTTTCTCTCGATATGTTACCAGGTAAATTGGTGGCACTGATTTTTCCGATAGGTACTGAGACAATGAGGTGCATAATCCAATACCGGTCCCAAGTCCTGATAAATAAGGAGGGCATAAAAAAAATCCAAATGAATTATGCAGATCATCATCTAGATGCAGGTGGGAAGTAATCATTCATAACCAGCCGTGTCCAAAGTCCGGCCTGGGGGCCACATGTGGCCCGCGTTTGCAATTCAGTCGCCATTTCAAAACCAATAATATGTAAGCCACCGACAATGTTAGCTGCAGTATGTAGACGATGAACAGTACGAAATTATAATAGTTTAAATTACATATAAGAAAAACTTTTAGTGTTTAATTCAAGATCCTTTTCAAGTACAAAAATATACAGGGGTGTTTAGTATGTTCTCTACCAGATTAACTCACCGAAGTCGTGTCGGCGTTCTGTAGTTCTTGTTATCTCTGAAAAATTAACGAGCTTTTTAAATAAATCGTCTCAATTATATCTTGTGATAAATAAATAAATAAGTTTAGAACCAATTTAGAACATTTTTATCCTGAACATCACTAGAGATGTGAAATAATAAAAATAAATCATCAAGTACGTCAATAAATAAATGTTCAACAGTTCAGATAATGTCAGGCTGAATCTGGCCCTCTTTGCAAATGTTTGGACACCCCTTGCTATAAAGGATAAGTAGTTGAATTCCATAGAATGACCGATGATGGTCGATTACTGATGTTAAAGTGAGTTTAATCCAACATGCTCTTGGGATTAATCTGGTTGATTTGGATTTGGAATAACTAGTTCGGGAATAGATTAGAGACCCAAGTGCCGTCTCGATTCACGTCTGTGGCGTGATTATGAGGAAAGTCGGTCGTCTTTTTCCTGTAAACAGATGCCACCATTAATTGCTGACAGTCAAGCCGGACTGAGCTCAGGATGCTGAGGTCTGTCGGTCTCCGGTTAGCCAACGTGTGTTACCGGCCAAAGTATCTGTATCTGGCTTCATGCTGTGCTCTTTCCCATGCCAGGAAAGTGTCGGCTGGTTAGTGTTAGCGCTGTTATTTAGTCTCAGTTCAAGCTCCTGGTAAACAGAACACAACACGACGAGATTCCAACTCTTTGCGTACATCCTTTCACGGTCAATGAGACTACACGACTGTCCGGGTCGCTTGGGAGAATCTGGATTGTTGGTATTTATCTGAGACTGTGTGCTTGTACATAAAAGATATTTTTTGAGAGGGGAAAGGAATTTCAAAGACATACGTTCTTGTTTTGATAAAGAAAAACTTCTGCATTGGACCATCGGTTGATGTTTTTTTTAGGTCAACATTAGTACCCAGAGGTACGAAGTCGTTTCGGAGAATCGGCACAAATTCCCACATACGTACACATTAGTCTGGGTTTAAATGAGAACGTTTCAGAGGTTTAGATGATCTATTTTTTACAATACTCTTTTCGCTACTGTGCTTTTATTTATTTATGGCTTTAAAATTAATTAATCGCGTCCATGCAGCGAAACACACATTTACACACACTAGGGGGCAGCAACTAGCACAAGTGGAAGGCGTATTGGGCGATCGTGAGTGATCCTTATAGTTTGCTTTAGATGTGTAACTTGTTGTTTGGTACTTTAATTTTTTTAAAATAATGGGTTGGGTTAGCCTATAAATTCTCTACAGTCCAAAGATATGCAAGAATGAATACACAGGCTTCACTACCATTAACTTTACACAACTTTTCCGAGCTTATTCCACCCTCGTTGTAGAATAAACGCTCCCTATGAGTTCTTCCGTTCTCTATTGACACTCAGGAAACAGGTCATTATTAACGTCTATTAAAAATCGCCTCTTTTCTTTCTCCAATTGGCCACAGGGGAGTTTAAAATAACTCATTTGACTCCATTTCCCCAATGCCTGTGATGCATAAAGCCCCCAGATGGTTTTAATGTCTGTCTCATGCTAATGTAAGATGTCTGGGAACAAGCCACCACACTCAGATCCCAGAGACGAGCAGACGACTCCTGACTCAGCACCAGTGATCCCTTTAACAGGAATTCACCCCATACAGCCCCGAGACCGACAGTTTAGTCTGGAAATGTTCTAAAGGTGAGGTACAATGGAGTACAAGCACTGTCATGCTAAGTTCAAGGACCTGAATGGACAGATTTTGTGTCCTGTGATATGATTTTCAGTGCAAAGCAGATGTTGTTCTCAACTCACGGCCAACATTCTTCCCGGTGTGTGTGTGTGTGTGGGGGGGGGGACTCCTTTCCTGTCAGGATGAAGACAGTAAAGCTCATTCTGCATATTCAGGTGTTCATGGGCATATTTTCAGTAAGCTAGTAAAATATATATGTTTTTACAGTGTTCTTGGATAACCAAGAGGTACTTGAAAAGCGTCGGAGTTACTGTAAGTGAAATTTAAAATGTAATGAGCATGGAATAGGCGATACAATAAAATTCTTGAAAAGTTTACTAAGAAGCTGCACAGAAGGCGATCACACACCATTTTTTTTGTTTTGGAATAGAATAAAATATAATAGAATGACTTTATGTGTCATTACACTATACATTACACATATATATGAATATGTGCAGTACAACAACATTCTTTTTTCGCATATACTAACTTGTATGTAGGTTGGGGTTGGAGGTCATCGTGCTATGACAGGGTAAGATACAGTACGGCGCCCCCCGGAGCAGACAGGGGTTATGGGTCTCATTCAGGGAAACTAACTGTTGCTTTTTAGCAGAGCCGGGATTCGAACCCTCAATCTTCCGGTTGATAACACAAAGCAGTACTCACTAGTGTAGTCTCGTCCTCTCTGAGTTTGAGTTTACCATCACGTTGTTCGGACTTTGTAGTGCAGTGCAGATTTGAAAGCCGAACCAGGACCAAGGACAGAGAAAAGTTCTCCAACTCCGTAACGAACAGCTGCAGCTCCGGACTCACATCAGTGAAGCGTCAACAGACTCACAGCAAACACGCCTTTCAACACGGAAAGTTGCTGAATGGCAAATACACGGCTTAACCCCTCTGGTGGTGGTGGGGTCATCTGACCCACTGCGCTGCTTCACGGACACCATGCATGTTGGAATTTGAATGATTACTGATATTTAATGTTACATTTGTAGTAATAATGAATATATTTGGGTCTGTATGTATATATATATATATATATATATATATATATATATATATATGAATATATATAAGTCTGTAACATGTTAAGACTAGATTCACATAACAGAAATCACTTAGTGGTTAATGCACTGCACCACTATCTTGATTGCTCACAAGGGTTCCGTTGTAACTGTAAAGTCACTAATCTGCTAAATGCTGAAAACGTCAATGGTAATGATACGGTATACCTGTGTAACGGAAGGTGGCGGAACTTTTCGAGCGAAGGTCGTGGCTAAGTGGGTATGCTTAGCCACAAGGGGCTGGGTTTGATTCCCAGGTTGGGCGGTCCAAATCAACAAACTGACATTAATGAGGGCAGCACAGTTGCTGGTTCCCGGGTCTGATTGCACGGTAGACCTGGGGCTTTGTGTGTGGTGTTTGCATGTTGTCTCCGTGTCTGTGTGGGTTTACTCCAGGCGCTCCGCTTTCCTCCCACAGTACAATGACATGCAAGTAAGGCAAATCGAAGACACTAAACTGTCCATGACTTGTGTTCGATGTGACTTACGTGACGAATTACCGTCTCATGTCATGGGTGTTACGTAGAAGTGTAAAACATGACTTTAATAAAATAATTAAACATAATTACTACTAACTTCAGACTTAATACAGTTAACCAGATATAGCTACAATTATTATTATTTCAATATTATGATCCAAACTAGTTAGCTGCTCAATACGCTTATGCAGCACATTACTATTTATCTGAATAAATAACACGGTGTTCATTCACAAACATTGCCGATACATATTAGCTCCAATATCAGTACACAAATACAAACCTTAACTACAAACAATACCTTACTAATGATGTTAATACATCCCTTATGTACATATAAGCTGCCCCATCCGTACACTGTTACAGATCCTACCAATAAACATTCCATTTAGGACAAGAATTTGAGAGATACATAAACACTCACTGCTTTTGATTGTTAATGGGAACATGATGTTTGGGAGTGATTATTCGTGGGGTGGAACTGTTGCAGAACTCGGCTGGTCGGTCGTGTTATAAATCGAACATCTAAGGCTTGTTACTCGAGGTCACGCTAATGAATAACAGGTCACCGGTACTCACTGTGTAAAACAGGAATCCGGGTAACAAATGTTTCTTTATAATTAAACCATGTGGGAGAAGTTAAAGGTGCACATGGTGTGCATGTCAGAAAAGGTTTTAAAGTCAGTTTGGAGGTCGTCACTCGTGTCAGCTAGACCTGTTTTAGCAAGGAATCATGGGTCACTGTTGATGGATCGGTAGTTTCAAATGCTGTGAATATTTTATATTCACGCAAATATTTAATGCAAATATTATATACAAGCAGCAGCTTTTGTTTCTTTAAATTCCATGGTCATACAGACACCCTCAACTTGTTTTGCAAAACGAAACGAAATGAAACGAAAGCCGTTCATCTTTGGGGCTCCAAGAGTCAATTAGATTTGGATGATAGGGCACGTTTTTGATCCGGCCTGTAATATAGGGTCTAACGCAGGGTAGATCAGAAGGATCCTGGCAGATTGTGTATGTAGACTTCGGCGTATTATGTTGCTAGCTGCTTTGTAATAAGGAGCGAACATATTATGCCAAACTCACTTTTTGTAAACACTTTAAGTGTAAAAACAAACAAACAAAACAAAACTGCCATATGCTTTCTGTAAATCTGTAAAAATATTTTGGTGCCTTTCAGATCCCCCCCCCCCCCATTGTGACATCACAACGGTGTGATCGAATTTCCATAGGACTCCTCTGCACCACACATCCCCTGGTGGCTCCTCCGCTCTGCATCAACATGAGACGGGTCAAGCGTGGCCCGAAAACGGCTTATTTGCATTAACGTGAAACGGCCTGAAACTGGCAAGAACAAAACTGGTAACTAAATTTGTGTGTGTGTGTGTGTGTGTGTGTGTGTGTGTGTGTGTGTGTAGAGAAAGAACTTCATGGACATGTTTTGTTGAGCCCATAGACTTTCTAAGTTGTAAAAGTTATTTAAAACGTCCCCTCTAAAGGTACTGGGCTAGAGATCAGAAGGTTGTCGGTTCAAGCTTACTGTGATTATTTTATTGGTCTATATTTGTACTGTATTTCCTCTATGTGCTGCAGAACAGGAACCTGCTGACTCAGGTTAGTTTATATGCGGTTAATTTTTCCCCGATCGCTACCAAAGTTGCCACCGTTGGGCCCCTGAACCCTTATTAGCTCAAACTGATGCTTCGTTGTAATTGAAAGTCGCTTTGGATAAAGGCGTCAGCTGAAAATGTAAATAACCCGACTAGTCGTTGTAGAAGTGATGGAAACCTGCGTGTCCAAACATAAAAGTTGCATGAGATTCAGAATTTAAGGTGTCCTTGGTGAACTTGGGTGGGTGCTCAGCATTTAATCGTCTCAAGCTTCATAGTGACTAAACTTTTCACTCCCCCCCCCACCCACACCTCCTCCACCTAATCAGCACAGAAGTATTTTCCATTCAGCACCGTTCTTTACCCGGCTACAGCTCCACCTCTATTCAGCTCGGTCTCCATGCCGCTATTGTACAGCATGACAATGCCGACGAGCTGCTAGACCTCGGCGAAGAGTGCGAGTGTAGCTATCTCTACGCTCCCACCTCCTTATCACGTCCTCGCACACGAACCCTCATATCACGTCCATCTCAGCCCCTGCGCGTCATTAAAGCCCTGTGATCGTAGCCGGTGTGAGGATCATTTTTTTAAAGGCTTAAAACACCCATGCTCGCTTTCAATTTTCGGCTGGATCCATCTCCTGTGTCTCTGAGAAAACGTATCAGTTGCGCTTCTGTGTTTAATGTGTCTCTTCTCTCTTGCAAATGAAGATAAAACGGCGGAATGAGAGATGACGGGTCTGGAACATTGACTTTTGGGATTCTAGAGGAATCTAGAAGTGTTTGCTTAGTACGTTCTTAGTTTCTATAACAGGGGAACATTTGTTCTGCTCCCAAAAGGTTTAATGAAGGTCTTGAAGAAACCATTTCGTCATGTGTAACGCACAAACGTCAACATCTGTGCATTGAATTTAATAATAATTTAATAAAAGTCACATTGCTTATGTTGCTTTTATAGTTAACCCCTTCAAAGTCGCGGTTCCTAAAAATCTTATTATTTTTACTCGTTTCTAGTCGTACCCGTAACCCGTGGGTGCCCAGAGTTATTCTAAAGTGTTTTTTGACATCAGTAGATTGCAGGTCTTTCTCCAACACCCATAATGCTCTGGGAAACTTTGTATTTCACACCTAGTGCATGTTTTTGGGCTGTCGGAGAAAACCAGAGTACCTGGAGTAAACGTTCATAAAGACGTGAGAAAGCTCCCTGGTCGACCCGGGAATCGAAACCCGGGACTTCTTGCTGTGAGGCGACTAAACCACTGAACCACTAAACAACTGCCACCGTGAGATTACCTTTACCATGACATTATTGCACGAAAAAATATCATATTTAAAAAAAAATTGCAAACGTATTCTCACCAGATTGTATAACACGACTGAAGCAAGTTACTTAAACAATTAAATCTTAAGCAACAAGATCAGGTACAGACTCAGGATCTTAAAGTCTAAGTTCCTTTCCAATTAATTACAGCGAGTTCAGGATCACTTTGAGATCAGAGATCTGTTCAGACAAGTCACTATTCTTTTCACTATTGTTTCCACGGGTTTTGAAGAGATTGTAGCTTGCATGGTCACCAAAACCAAAGAGAGAAGATCAAATTTTCAGAAAGTAAAATAAATGCGGATCACTTTTGTAACCTAATGCTTCTCAATATGTGTCTCTGATTTTTATCTACAAACATCATTAATAATTCCAGCAATTGAACTTCACGGTAAAAAGAACTATTCTGGTAATACACGCTTCATAAATAAAGCCAAGATATGATGGAAAAGTCCAAATATAGAGCATCAAAAGTGATTGAAACGAACCCATCGCTTCGTTGCGCTCAGAACTTAAATGAGCGATGACTCGAAGCTCCATTTATGAACCGATAAAATGAGCGAGCAGCCACCGGGCTCATCGATCCAAATGCACCCAGCACGAGTGCGTTATGAAATTTCGTGGAAATCCATCTCTTTGTTTGATGATTATAAAGTGCAATCATGGCTTGGGTCTCAGCGACTGTCTCTGCTCGTGACCTTCAAGGTTGGCGAATCGATAAAAGTGGTTAGAGCGTGGGAGAGAAGAGAATGTTTCTCATTCATAAAGGAAACTAGAATTATTAATGGCGCGTTTCTCTTTACGTTTTGGTTCAGGGTCAGCGTTAATGAAATGAAATGATTCATTATTAGAGGGTAAACAAAAGCAAATGATAATCATGGATATTCAGATGTGGCGATTGACTGATGAATAAGAAAATTTGTAAGCATGGATCCAACTAGTAGTAAGGTTGAGCATATTTGCTTCATTTCACATATAACAACAGTGAAACTTGATAGAACACATGGAGTTTTTCTTTTTCAATCACCGTTTAAATCTTAAAAAAAAAAATATTTTAAAATTGTTGAATGACCAGTGTCATTGCTTTTAATTCACTGTTTCCTAGTAAGTATGTTTCGTGTTTATTGCCGTCTTGACTTAAGTGTTTTGTAACTTCTGCCGCTCATCTTGGACTCCCTAAAAGAGGAGTTCCCTGGTTAATAAAAGTTACATGAGGTTAAATTAAACAAAAAATAAAAGGACATTCATTCCAATCAGTTTGCCAGGCTAAACTAATGTTGCGTATGTTGTGTACCTTTACTCAAGAGTCTAATTAGGTTTTGTGTGTTGCACATGTAGGTCTGTTATTTAATTGTAAACACTAAACACTATTAAACTCTTTAAAATAGTTGCCGGATACAGTTGCAACCGTGACATCATACTTTTTGTTTCTTTTGTGATTCTTGCATTGTTGTGATGTTGCCATCGTGCCTTTCGAGATCAACCCGGTGCTCGATTTCAGTCCATTTTCACTGCAAACATGTCCTAAACCAGGGGTCACTAACATGGTCGTCCGAAAGGACCTCATGAGTCGCCCGCGGGTCTGTTCTAAAAATAGCTGCATATTTTGCATATTGATATTTATTTGTTTCCTACCTTGTTAAACAATTGTTGAAAACGTATGTGAGAAATCATTGACATGATCAGCATCTTCACATAGATGAATATCAATTATTATTAATAGTAACATGTCATTAAAGGTTGGTGACCCCTGTCCTAAAAACCTTCATTCCGAGTTTTTTTTATGTACATTTGACGACGACGCACATGTTTTATTTCAAGGCTCACTGTGTGTTGTGCAGTCAAGCGTGCGGCTAGAAAATCATCAGTAACGCCGCTCTTAGAAATCCATCGAATGTCTCGGCATGGCTCATAAGCCGACGTCAAAAACACATGCAATTGATGGCATGTGTCCTCGTATAAGGAAATGTCAGCTTATGTGGAGCTTCACCGTGTTCATTCAGCTTTCACTTCAGGTATGTAATTACTCTAAGAGTCATCAATCATCGGCTTGCACAAAACAGGTCAGTTTTCTTTGTCTAGGCTCGAGAAAAGCAAATATCGAAGAACAATCTGATGGATTTAAGCTTAAGATACGAAAATACACTGTATGTTTTCTTACTCGATCATCAGTAGGTCATTACAGTCAGTATTGGTATGCCAGTTTTAACCTCACTATTGCAAGTTTGCAGCTGTTGGACCCTTGAACGAGGCCCTTAACTTTCATTGCTCAGACCGTATAGTGTAACTATGCTGTAAGTCACTTTGGATAGTTTTGAAGACATCTACTATATGCTGAAAAATTATCTTTAAATGTTTTTTTAATGTAGTGATTGTGCAATCATTTCAGCAGTCACCTTGTAGAGAAAATATCTAATGAAATGAATCCATTATAAGTTTGTACTTGTTGTTACAATTATTTTATAATCCAATA
>JAOUQU010430000.1:0-20491 GCA_028566735.1 Ammoglanis amapaensis | reverse complement strand
TCTAGAGCTCACAGTTCCACTGTAAAAGGTTCTAGAGCTCACAGTTCCACTGTAAAAGGTTCTAGAGCTCACAGTTCTATTGTAAAGATTCTCTGTTCCTGAACTGTGGTGAATTTAAATCTTGGACGTGGTTCTTGATCTCGGTTGTTACCTGCATGTATCACTAGGTGGCAGTAGTGATCTCCGGTGACTCCGGTAGTAAAACGAGAAGCACAACACTTGAGCTCCGTGAACGTTCACTGTGTGGTGCTCTGTAAACTAATAAACAATAAACAAATTGTTTATTTCACCAGCTGCTTTGATTTATTATTATTATTATTATTATTATGAGCGCGAACAACATGGCGGACCCGCGACGATCCAACAAGATTTTCCGGTGAGTTACAACCGCCAGTTTCTGTTACTAAATACAGCCCAGAAACAGCAGCTAAACTCTTTTATCTGTTTAAATAAACATCATATATTGTTTATTTTATTGTGATAATAATTAACAGAAAATAGTTTGAACCTTGTTTCAAATTCCGATTAAGTCTGAAGGTGAACTATGCTAAGCTAACTGTATATTTAAAGCCACCTCAGCACACACACACACACACACACACACACACACACACACACACACACACACACAGGAGATTCTATTACACACAGCATTATGCTCAGTCTGTGCAGTGAAACACACACTTACAGGCACACACACTAGGTGGCAGTAATGAGCACACTTGTTCTGAGCTGTGTGCAATAGTGGAGCTTAAAGCGGGAAATAAAAGATAAACAAAGCTGTTTATGAGAATATTTGTGTGTGTGTGTGTGTGTGTGTGTGTGTGTGTGTGGAGTATCAGTTATCTGAATCTAAAACTCTTTACATCAAATGTTTTCTGATTGTATCATCGTCCGGTCTATTGTGCGTCTGTCCCATCAGTAAATACACACGATTGTGACGTTTCACTAAAGTCTTGTGTTGTTTTTGTGTTAGAATTACTGACGTTTGGTTGTTTTTATGATGTTTATCCTGTAATTTCGTTTTGCAGCTACAAGCCACCGAACAGCGAGACGAATCCGACCCTGGAGGATCCGACTCCGGATTACATGAATCTGCTCGGCATGATCTTCAGCATGTGTGGTCTGATGCTTAAGGTAACACACACACACACACACACACACACATATAGGGCTGCAGTGAGGTGTAAACAAGGTGTGTGTGTTTCTGTAGCTGAAATGGTGTGCATGGATCGCGGTTTACTGCTCGTTCATCAGCTTTGCCAACTCGCGCAGCTCAGAAGACACGAAACAGATGATGAGCAGCTTTATGTGAGTAAATCAGACACCAGTTTCCTCTCAACAATGTAACCGTGGTGACGGTTCACGTGGTAACACGTCACGCTTGTTCTCTTTTTTATTTATTTATCAATCTGTTTTCCTCACGCAGGCTTTCTATATCAGCCGTCGTGATGTCATACCTGCAGAATCCTCAGCCCATGTCGCCACCATGGTGACAGACGTCATGGACCGATGGACATCACTAAACATACTAAACAATCCTTTACTTCTTTCCTCATCTTATTTATCTTGTCCTATTTGTCCAGAATGGCCGGGACATTAACACGTCGTAGATGTTAATATATCTGATGAGCAAGAATGTGCTTCTGATTTAGAGTTTGTCCACAGAAATTTTGTTAATTTAACAAATAAACAGCAGCTTTTTTAAACCATAAACATCGTCTGTATAACATGTTTCTAATATCTTACATGTACATAGATGCTCTATACTTTATATCGATACTCTTTACTTGGTGTTTAGTCGTGTTTATGGTGTTTAATATAGATTTTACTGACAATTAAAGAAGAACGCTTTACTTTACGAAACCTCGAAACAGCCTCATAATAAAAAGAATACAACCAACAATCACTCGAAAACAAACATATATTCTGGTAATTGTGTTTTTTATTTACTTTAATTGTATTTTAATTTCCCTCTCTCTCTCACACACACACACACACAACGATAAAACCGAATGATCGATCTAATCTTAACGTTTGAATCGATACGGTCACTATTTAGATCGATTGGTCCACCACTAGTAGCACCACCGGTATTAGTTTCATTAAATTATTCCACTGCAATAAATTATAACAATATAAGATAGTGTGTGATATTAAGAATAGACAAGCTGATAACATTTCACACGTTTATCTTATTAAATAAAGCTTTTATTGTTAATAAATCTCATCGTGCAACAGCTTCACATGTCCTTGTGGTGAATGCAAGATGTAATGCAAGAGCTGTCCAGTAGAGGGCGGTCAAATACAGAAAGTGGACTGGTAACCGTTTAGAAAGGAGCTTTTATTACGTTTATCCATTAAAAATCTTTCTGATGTTTCATGATCATTTAAATAAACTTTATTAGACAAAATTATCGAAAGTACAAGCGTGAGCGAATCTAAACGTATTTGTCGTTGATCACAGTGCGCATGCTCAGTGCGCATTTTACAACGACCGTTAAAAATGATTCCGGATTTAAAAGATTCGATTAAAATTGTATAAAACTGGTATTTCAGACGTCTCGACATCAACTGGAAACGCGTTTTAGTGTGATAATGTTTAAAATATTCTCTCTTCCCGAAGTCCAGCCGTCTACATCACATACAGACTTCTGTTTCTGCCATTGCGTCTGATTTAACGTGTTTATTTGAACAGTTTTAGGATGTTGTTCAATCTTTATTGTGACGTTTTAATCCCTGAAGTACAAGAGTTACGTTTCGGTCGCTAAGCAACCAATTTCATGAGTAAAATTGGTCTGTGAAGTGTTTTTAATTAAAGCATGAATCGATTCCCGATTGCTTGGAGTCGGTTCGTATTCATAACGATGAAGTTCAGACGGAATCGATTCTTTTTCGTTACCCTATGAAGGAGTCGATTGCAAACGATTCTCAGAATCTTAGTTAATCGATTCATTTTGTCGATGTTAAATAATAAAAACTCGGTTTCCCGAAACGATTTATTCTCATTACATGTGAGTTACATCGATCTCACATGTACAAACATTTATTTAACATTAATAAAGAGAAACAAAACAAAAACGGCAGTTTTTATGGCACCTCATTGCCTCACCTCAGCACAGGTAAGACTGGAGGTGACCACGTGACCATAAGTTACAGGTAATAAACCTCCTCTATTGTTTGTATTCAGTATCTTGTGTTACCAGCACTCAGTCCTGTTTAGGGTTTAGGCACTGGGTAGATACACTAAGCACCTGAACAGGCCAGTTACAGAGCACAGAGACAAACACACCCGGGCAATTTCAGTAGCGCTAAATAACCTTGCTGGACTGTGGGAGGAGACTGGAATACATGCAGACTCGAGGAGAACATGCTAACTCCACACAGAAAGCCCTGGATCACGGAATCAAACCCGAGACGCCCCTTTAATCAAAACGTACTGTTTTAAATAAAGGATAGTGAGACTTAGTGGTTTGTGTCTCCTCCGGGTACTCCGGTTTCCTCCCTGTGTGTACCCTGCGACAGACTGGCGACCTGTTCAGGTGTTTCGTGTACTCGTCCCTAGTGTGTGTCCCTAACGAAAGTCTTTTCAATGTGTAAAATGCACAAAGGTTTGACTTCTCAGTAGTCAAATTCTAATAAAGTAATAAATCAAGGCCTAACATGGGGTGTAATTGTTTTTATTGTTTGTTTTATTGTTTAATACGTTCACTGAGCACCGTGTGTGTCCGATTGTGTAATGCACACTAAATTAAAGGCTTCCTCTCTTCCTCACACCCCCTGCTGTAAAAATTACAGGCTTTATTTAGGGCCTGTGTTTGCCGGTTAAGGGTTCGAGATTGGCATGGTTGCTGTGGTTCTAGTTACATTTGGTGACAGCCTTACAGACTAATAAGACCCTGTACGGTGTTTATATGGTGTGTGTGTGTGTGTGTGTGTGTGTGTGTTTCTTTTGCTATGCCCCTTATTTACCACACCCAGGACTAGTTCATACGACTGATCATTCTTCTTTATATTCTTATATTAATGAACCAAAAACAAGGTAAAGGAATGCATTACGCAACATGCTTTGTGTGTGTGTGTGTGTGTGTGTGTGTGCGTGTGTGTGTAAGTGCTGATTCTATGCTGATTCTATGCTTACTCTACACCACCGCTTTATCCATTAAAGCTGAGAGCAGCAGTGCCGACTCTCTCTCTCTCTCTCTCTCTCTCTCTCTCTCTCTCTCTCTGTCTTTCTCTCTTTCTCTCTCTCTCTCTCTCTTCTGTCTCGCCATCCCTTTCTGTTTCTCTCTGCATTGAGTGTGGTTCTGTCCACACTTGTCCACAGGAAGTTCAAGTTTGCAAGTAACTTTATTCATTTTGACATGAGCTTTTTCCTCCATTCAGTAAATCTGAAGTCTCCAGTTGGCAACAATGTTATCATTGTCATCTTTAAACTTAATTATTGTGTTGGTGGGTTTCCTTCAAAACCTCCTCATTCTGCTTTATCCAGTGATTGACTGATAAAACATCTTAGGGTGGTAGGTAATGAAACATAAACTGAAACATTGTTGGGTGTTAGGTGAAGGGTATAAAATGAACCCCATAGTTGACCATACCCATGTTACCTAGAAAGTCCAAGATGATGTCCACAGCAATGTGTGACCAAGACCATAAAGAAACAGCTATTTTTTTGCCAGAAAGGAGTGTTTGAAGAGTATGGCATTGTGAATACACTAAACGTGAGACAACAACATCATCTTCAGCCAAACCTTTCCACCAGTATTCATTTCATAACACACGCTGTATTCTATTTTACCAAGATGCCAAATAGTTATAGAAGAGTATACACAGGGTATCAATCTGTCCTTAAAGGGAGTGAAACAAATTTTGTTGGAAAGACATTTGGGATGTGTAAAAGCTTAAGTATTGGCTGGATTCATTTAATCATCAATCTCACATCTAATGAAACTCAAAATTGCTTGGGGGACAGGATTGATTTGGATTATACCATTTCTAGGTGTTCAAAGTCAAACATACGTGACAGAGCATCTGCTTTGGGAGCCAGAAAGTGTGAACCAGGATGATAAGTGATTTTAAAATTTAATAGAGCAAAGAACAGAGACCAGAACAGACCAGAACACGCTTGACCAGAACTTTTTGCTGAACAGAGATATTTCAGGTTTTTGTGGTTTGTAAAAATAACAAAAGAGTATTGAGCACCCTGTAACAAATGGTGCTATTCTTCCAGTGCCGATTTCATTGCCAGTATTTCCATAATGGCATAATTATGTTGAGCCAAACTTGAATTTGTGAGAGTAAAAGGCAACTGGATACAGTCTAGTAGGAGAACCACCAGTACAGCGCCAACTCCCATGTTAGAAGCCTCCACTTCTACCACAAATGGTTTGAAAGGGTCTGGATGTTTAAACAGTGGTGCAGAACTTTTCAAACTTTTAGAAAATGGAGTCTTTCTGAGGATTCCACAATAACCTCTTGGTGTTCCTTTTGAGGAGAGAAGGTGGATGACTATAAACAAAGGGTTCGTTTTAGCTCCATAGTTGATTCTCTCTGGAAATGAAAAAGAACATTCTTGGCAGTTCAATATTACAGGTACCATTATCAACTTTTAGACCATATCCAGAATGAGATCAGTCACCTGTATAGCTTTCACATGGAAAGTGGCTGAGACATTCAACGAGTGAGCATGACATGAAAAACACAACCAGAAACACCACAATACAGGCTGTGAGGCTATGATGAAGCATCTCCTACTGGTTTAAAAAGACAATGGTACAACTTGCATACAATGTTCTGAAAGTGTACAAACCAAGAGCTTACTTACAGCTAGTATTTACATACACTTCTTTTTTTGTAGCAGTGTCAATCATAGACATTTTAAAACATATTATTATTTAATAAAATTAATACATATATTTTATGAATATATAAATCATCCATACCTTCATTTGGTTACCATGACTTAAAATTGATAATCACATTTAGTTGACTGTATTATTTAGAGTATTTATGTTTGTTTTTTATTGTCTTACCATGTGTACATATTATAAACATGCATGTCAAAGCTTCAACAAAGTCAATTAGATTTATTTTAAACTAAACCCGTCAGCTAGAAAAGCTAGAAAAACTTTCAATTCCAAACAATATTTGATCTATGAGTGAATATACAGTCAGTGAAGTGAATATAATAATAATAAAATATAGTTTATTTTAGACTGATATAAAAGCAGCGAGACAATCCCACACTAATTTCTTAAACTGTAAAATAAATTTGAATGCAAAACCCTCAAAGTAGAAATATGGTTCGTTAACTGCACGTCCTGTGGAGAGTTATCAGAAAAGTCTTCAAATGGTCTAATCAGACTTCATGCTGAAGCCAAAACATCATAATTTATTAGACAGGCTGAAGTCTGTTAAGCTCTCAACAAAAACTTTGTACAAATGTTTACAAAAACAAAACATTTTCAGAGACTTTCTTACCGTTTTATATAAATCTTTTGCATAGTGCACATTTAAAAGTGTAGAGGGAGTTGGACTCCTACAAGCCTTCTCCATGTGTTCTGCTGGTGGCTTCATCTTTACACTGGCTAGTGACAAAATCATAGAGGGCCATGTCACTTACAGAGAGCAATGATACCTTTTCTGAATAATTCTGCTGATGCTTGCACCAACTAGTGGAAATTACAGTTAGAGTAGAATGGTATTCTTTCTCTCGAACCTCCCTTTGGTTTATACATCAATATTTTCTGAACATGACTGGTACGGTGTGTGTGTAGAGGTGTGGTGACCTGTGATGATTAACTAGTGCACTATCTGGATTATATTTCTGCCTCATACCCCAAATTTAGCTTCTTGCTCTGTATCTACTGTAAGCTAATGTGAATTGTAGAAAATATAAAAGGTTACTATAAAATAAACAAAAGAAATTACGCTCGATTTGTAGTTATTAAAGTTAAATCTTTATAAGCTTTTGGCTCAACCCCAATTTGAAAAAAAAAAAAAACAGATACAATTTCAGCTCCAAGTGTTATGTTTTATTGTTTAACGTGAAATATCAAATCAACGTTTATTTGTCACATAAATAGCTATAAACAGTACAAATGACAGTGAAATGCATTCTAAAATAATAGTTGCATTCAAAATCACATACTCAAACAGTGTACAGTGTGCAAAAAATTGAAGTATACACACAATATCAGATATACTATGTCCGACAATTTGAAATCAGTACAAATTGGTTCTGTCATCCACCACAGCTACTAATAATCTTACGCTAGACAGTACACAAACATATCATTTAGATTTGTTTACTTACCATTGTAAACAGCTGACAGTCCACCTTCTTGCATTTAGCAGCAAAAGTTAATATAAAAGCATACTTTATCAGTTCCGTAGTATGCAGTGCTTTCATATTAAAAATGGCTGCCCATGCAGTGGGTCATCTGAGTACTTACTGAGTCACATACTCTTTAATAAATACTAGGTATTCAAACACTCTATCCACTCTTGCATTGTCATATGGACAGTATGGAAGTATGTGATTTTGAATGCAGCTAATATGTGGCCAAAAAGAAAAAGTTAGTAAAGCACAGGAGGGTAGACAGACTTCCTCTCTGTTCAGAGCTGATAAGATGACAAGCTTTTAGTCTGCCTGCCAGAGCAGAGTGTGCCAGAGAAGACAATGGGCAGTGAAGAGATTATGAGGCAGAACGAGACAGAATCCACAGGATGACGCATGAATGAAAGACTGACCTTCCTCTGATCTGAGATAAAATCTCCCACAATCCATTTATAGATCTTGATGGGAAGAGCTGATATTGTGATTGCTGAAGCTTTCCAAAAAGCAAACATCGATTTACCTTTACCATGAGAAGTAAAGTCATTGTGTGCATAGTAGCTTACATGCTGGATATATACAGCGTTGGAAAATTGAATTAGAGAAAGAAAAGTAGAAGGCAGTATGAATTTAACTGCATGTGCCATGTTTGAATAATGAACGTGCACATGGAAGGAAGGGGGAAACAAAGAGGTTGAGATGGTACTATTTGATTGACCTTCAAGCTGTCTGAGCCACTTTTCAAATAGAAGGTAACTAGAGATGACAACTTTCATCTCCGGAGACTTTAATGTCCTTCAAATATTCATTTTATTGGTGTATTGAAATACTTTATTTTTACCATGACACTCTGCATACTGGAATATAATAATTTAAATAAATTAAAGTAAACGATTTAAGTGTGAACTTGCTTTTAATACACAATCAAGCATAACACCTAAACACCCTGCAACTGTAATGCACTGTGTATTCTTACTCTTTTACATCACAACCAGAATTAACTTTTGCTCATCACATGCTTCAGTGAACCTTGGCTGCTTATGATTCACTGGTTAAACAACGGTAAACCTTTTTTGGAACACTTTTGAAAGATCCTACGAACTGCAGAGCAAAAACACTGCAGAAGAGCTGCACTTTTAGAGATAATATGAACCAGCCATCTAGCCATAACATTTTAGCCCATTCTCAAATTGTTATGTTGAGTTTGTGTTGTCGTCTGTCAGTGGTCACAATGATGTGCCTGGTCAGTGTATTTTGGATATCTGTTCCGCTGTATGAACCCATTATACATCAGCTTTAGCTTACAAACACATGACCTTACATATTTCTAGTGGTTTTTCAGTCTGATTCAAAATCACCCATATTGCTCTAGTTTTTTTCAATGTTTCAAGAGGGCTCATAATTACATGCTTGTGTAATTTGCAGCCTGGTGTAGGGATAATTGCAGCATTCCAATCTGGTCGAAATGGTATTGTCATCTATAGAAGGGTTTCCTAGCACACATTTCACAAGTGTAATGACCTACGAAATATAGACAGAAAAAGAAGTGAAAATGTGATGCAGTAATAAACAAGATATTAAGAAATATTTCATTCAGTTTTACAATAAGTACAATCATGCTTTGGTAGATGCATATGCAATTAACTCAAATTAATCATCTGAACCAGTTCATTTAACTGACTGACTCATATTAACCCAGTTCTGTAAAATAAAAATGAAAAAGGTGCTCAGCAAGTTATACAACAAAAGCCATGTGCAGATGTCTACCTGTTTCGTCCTTGTGCCTTGGGCAAAATGGTCATAAAGAATGGTGGAAACATTTCACCCATATCAATTTCTGTCTTTTACATAGAGTATAACTGGGTATTTAGAGCTTGAAATTTCATTGTTTATTCATTAAACCAATTCCACCAGCACCTTTTTTGCATTCTTGTGATGTGAAATTCTAACTTCTTCAACTCGTTCTGTTTTTTGTTTTTGTTTGTTTTCATTCTTTTTTTTCTCTTTGGTTTTATTAATTCACATAATTTTTATTTTTGCAAAAAGGAACTGGTACAGAAAGCACAGTTTATGAGCTACTAAATATAGACTTGCATTGTTTTCTGATTCTAAGTGAATTAGCTGTATAATTATTTACAATAACTACAGCATTGACATATGCTGACACATTAGCTGAACAGGTAGTGTGAGTGCTGAATAGCACCAGGTCAAACACACGATGATGAGATTATTTACAACAGTCATTTACAACATTTAGCAGATGTCTTTATCCAAAGCAACTTAAAATTACAAACAACCACCATTTTGAGGTAAATTTAAAACTAATTTAAAAATACATAATGAGATAATTATAGACATACATGAACACACAATATAAGTTTTATTAATATTTATTAAAAATCCCACAAAATATTAAGCTAATAGCCTAACAGCAACTTGGAAATATTTATTCCTGTTTTGCTTTTTGTCCCCAAAGTTATCCTTACACCTCTCGGCTCTGCCAAAACATTCTGCCAAAGCTAATATTACAAGGTAATGTTTTTTTTTCCTCATTAACATTCATCACCACCAGTGAAGGTGAATGTTTAAATCCCTTTCCATGGTGGCCTTTATTTAGGATCCATCTGTATGTGATTTTAAACTTCAAATCAATAAGTAAATTACATCCAGAGATCATTTAAATGACTTACAATGTATTTATGTCTCAGTTACTACACTTTTATATATAAATATATAAGCATGAGGATTATTGAGAGTAGGCCTACACTATTTAGTTTATTTAGAAAATTGTGGAGGCCTACTCTCAATAATCTTAACTACTCATGCTTATATCTTTTTAATAGTAACTGAGGTTATGAGGTAGTAATGAGGAAGTAACTGAGCTACTGTATTATAAAATTAACAGGGAAAGTAACTGTTGTTACTATTTGATGTAACACAAATTACACTTAAAAGTTGTTATTTTCTTTCAGGAAATCTGTCATTTTTCACGTCCAACCCAGCTAACCAGCAACGTCGTGATTCAAATCAGGGAGTTCAGATTCTAAACATGTGTGTTAGGTTGAAATTCCACCTACTTCATCTGGGGCCTTATGAGCAATTTGTCTAGTCTCAATAAAAGTAAATGTTAAATAAGTAAAATGTTAACGACTGCAATGTACATGTACTGGAATAAATAATAATTACTCATCAATCTTTATTATTTAACATTTATTGTAGTATTATATTCCTTAAAACACTTTTTACTTATTTTATATAATTATTTAGTTAGTTTAATTATATTAGTAATCTAATACAGGTCACACAATGTCCCTGATAAAACTTTAGCTAAAGATCACCTGTTCATCAATAAAACACACCCTATGCTGGTCAAGAGTTAGTTAACAGGCTTTAGCCATCCAGCATATGGTGCATTTTGACCAGCTGGTTTTTAGCCTAAGGCTATCACATAATATAACTCTTATAAGGCCCAATCTCTTCTGCCGGTTTAGAATGTCTAACCACGACTCTTCACCATGCCTAAATATAAACAGAAGGCTGAAACAGGAAGCTTCGGTTCAGAGGAATTTAGCCAGATTAATATGTGGCTACCTTACAGGACGGTTTAGAAGACACAGCCTAGACAATGTTCTATGAGAGCTGAGATGGTGGTGTCAGCTTAATTACAGAAGTGGTCATGGGAATGTGTTGGACCATATACAAAGAAAACTGTAATTAAAACTTTTTTCTAACCAGTTTCCGTGGGTGAATAAAACTGTCTGTGATACTCTGAACTGGCTACAATGCAGAGCTCTGTGTAATACTACATATTATGAAATCTTGAAGGAGGCTAAGCAGCGCTAAACTAATAATAGTTCCAGTAGAATGAATCTAGAGCCCTGTGGAAGGAACTACAATCAATCATGGATTACAGAAACCTACCCTCCTTACTGATGAGTGCAGACATTTCTCTGGCAACTGAGATGAACAAATTCTAAGATGGTTTCAAGGCTGCAGGCAGCAATAGTGCAAATGATGGACACACACCTTGTCAGAATGCTGAGACCCTGTAATCATCAGAAAGAAGGATGAATAAAGGAGAGTCTTCAGTAGAGTGAACACCAGGAAAACAACAAGGCCGGACAGGATTGCTGGATGAGTCTTCAAAGCCTGGACTGACCAAGGAATCATACCAATGTCCTCTGGGAATGGCAAAAAAGATAAATATCAAGGTATTTCTCCTATAAGTATGTACTGAAAATGTGTTACTGCATTCCATAGTCACACAGAACTGCATATATATTAATCTAATGTAAAGTACTGGCCTTTTTCATACAATGAAAAATTGCAAAAATATATAATGCTGTTTATTTTTGTTTTTTACTTGAAAAGAAAAGCAGATAAATATAAGTCATCTACAATATATTTTTAATTAGTGAAGTGTACACTACATTAATTATAATAATTAGTAATATAGTCGTCAGAGTGTTTAGATGTTTTTTAGATATTAGCACTTGTCAACACAATTAGCTGGCACTAGAATTAACAGTAATTATTAGCCCTGACTGATCATAACACATCATAGTGACAGAATTAGTATGCAAGTTCTTTTGCTGTAATTATATAATAGTTTTTTTTGCATTGCTGCATGCCTGAACAGCTTGTTTGCATGTTATTTAACCTCAATTTGATATCATTATATTCTGTACAATTTATTTGTGATATAATGCAACGTGTAATGTGTAATAATACAACATAATGAACTAAATTATTTCAACCTGTCCATTCTGAAAAGTATATCAAAACATATGTTGTCATATAGCACAGCAAACAAGAAAGTTTTCAAAATGTGATAATGTAAGATAATGTCTGTGTTCATGACATTTTGATGGAAAATAACCTGGATGTATAAGAATGCAATGTTATATTAGATGGCTCACTGAATAATGATTCTGAATGAAACCATGACCTTGTTTGTGAAAGCTGGATTCTGCATGAATTAGCTTTGCTGGTTTATCTACTACAGATCACTTGTTTAGTGTTTTCTTTGACAATTTTTTCTTCTATTTTTGTCTGATTCAGACAGTGCATTAAGATGCTTAAAAGAAACAGTAAAATTGCTATTTGCAAAATTCCATTAGGATGGTATTACAGAAGGTCCAGGGTTATTCATGAAAATGCATTTATCAGAAGGATTCTGAACCGCCTGGCCTCCTGTCTAATCTGTTAATGCCAGGAAACCAAATCTTCCCAAAGGACTCAACACTGTCTGCTTTCTGCACATACCGATACTATAACACCTGGATTCAATCCCATCGGTCCTTTGAGGCAGGTCATATTGCAAGAAATGATCTAATGTGTTGGAATTAATACTTGCTAAAATAACACAAATGCATTTTCTCTACTTTAGAAAACCTTTGTGCAAAACTATGATACAATATAGACATTTTCAATGATATGAATACTTATAATTTATCTATAATATTCTGCATTAACAAGATGTGTTGAACTATTGCACTTTTCAGAAGAATTCAGCTTTTTATTGTGGGTATTTTATTTATGTCTTTGACTGCACTGCAAATCCTTTTGACTGTTTGTTCATCTTTACCCTGCTTGAAAACAGTCATGACAAATACACATTTGAGAAAAAAAAAACAAAAAAACTTTTTTATCAAAATGAGTGTGATCTGTCCGAAGTGTAGCGGTGCCCATCTGTAGGTGATTCAAAAGTAAATGTGTGTAGTCAGTGGAGTCAGAGAAATTTAATTTGTGTTGTTTTTTACCAGCATTACCTACAATAAAGAGCTTTTCATTAACATGGATTTATACCACAGGCATCATATCAGTTAGCAAGCCTTAACTGAACAGTTTTGCAAATTATTGATTGAAGAAAATGGTAAATAAATAAAGTATATTTGTTTAAATCTGTACTTTACTTACATTTATATGAATAACATTTATCTGTTTTATTAGTCAAATAATTTGAAAATAATGATATATATTGATATTAATTATGAAGTGTTACTCAGTTTCTTTCATTCATTTTAGATTGTAGTTTTAATATATTGTACAACATTTCCCTTTTTATACTAAATCTCTTCCTCACTCACTTAATCGTTTATCCAGGGTTTATCAGGGTTTTTTGATGTCAGCCTTTTAGTAAGTGTAATTTGGACAGAAACGCCCTGTACATGGAGCCAATTTATGGCAAACACATACCATATCCATATATCTACCATATCCATACAACTACACATATACTGTGAGAGCATACACACTGGGTGTTTCCAAAGCGATAACTTTCCTTTTACTGTGAGGCAACAATGCTACCAGGCACTGTGCTGCTCTTTACCTGATATCAGGTAACGTGTGAGTTTTATATTTTAAGTGTATTTAATTGAAACTTACAAGTACAGTCAATGTCACAAATACATTTGAGTATTCAAGCAATTTCTATAAAATGAGTAAACCTAAATAAACTAACAAATATTAACACAGAAGAATTCAGAGCTAGCTTAAAATACCTTGATTTATTTAGCTTGTAGAGTGACAGATTTGCAATATCAGTAAAATAGGCAGTAACTTTTTATCACTACAGCATCTGATTGTGTGGCATCAATCAACAGAACTGTAATGCGTGCTGAATCACCAGGCATTTGCACCAGCATGCTGAATTTCTGACAAGATTTTACTTTGATTGGAACAGCAGACCGACATTTCTTTCTCACCAGTTAAATCCCTTTGAGATATTTTGGGGGCTTCATCTGCATTAAACCTTCTTTTCATTTAGAGTGCCTCAGTGGGAATGATGCAATTTATCATGCTGGATATTTAGAGAGTGCGCAAGTGACTTTAGTCAATTTGTCAGCCCTTAAATGAAGCCATGGGGGAATGCACAGCCGGCCTGATTCCCTTACAATCAACCAACCTGCAGTGGCTAAGTACAAAATCTATTGACTACTGTGTGGGTATGTCGGAGATAAAGGAAAACAGCAAACTTACTGAAAAAAATAAGAAAATAAATAACACTTAAATTAATACCAACTGCAGTTTATTGGATACGCTTACTGCATACCACTACCAACTATAATAACATTTTAATTAATTAATATTTCCCCATTTTCCTCACAATTTAGTGCCTCCGGTTTATCTTTCACTGTTGAGGAACACTTGATTGCATTCAATGAGAATCTGTTGCTGCTCATTCCTCCTCTGACACTTGTGACGTCCTTATTTTCTCATCGTTTCACTTTCTGCATGTCTGGTCATCTTTGAGTGGTCTTTGCACAGTATAGTATTCAACAAAAACACGTATCTCCACTTTTGAGAAGAATCGCAAAAAACTCAATGCTCACCCATACTAAGAGTGCAAACAAACCACAAAAAGCACAATTTAGATACAATACAGTAAATTTGTCATTGAATATGAATCCTCAAAAGAGAAACGAATATTTCTAATCAAAGTTAGCAGCTAGTTGATTAAATAAATCAATAAAACTACCCATATGAACGTAAACTCACAGATGTTCTGGCAAATAAGAAAATTATCATTATTTTTATATTGCATTTTAGAAATCGATGTACTGAAACAAACATTGCACAAACCTGCAGCAAATGTTTATCTTCTTTGGTTTAGCTGTCTTTGGTCCAAAGAGATTTAAACTGACAGGTATCTCAGGGAAAGGGAAAGGTAGTGCATCACTGATACTGTATATAGTGTTGACTTAGACTAGAGATGTCATTGGGTAATGGAAAGCATAAATTGATGACGTTCTAAGTCTTACCGGCAAGCCATCTAGTGAGGAGGGAGAGCCCAAGGACTCAGACTGAGGTTGGTCAGTATGCATTGATGTCTTTCAATTCCAAGGGAATCACACTACTCAGCCACTCTAGTAAGGTCTATATAGGGGATGTAGATAATGGGAGTGTGATCTAGAACCATGGATTCAGGAGGAGCAGTGTAGTTTCCATTCTGGTTGTGGAACACTGGTCCAGCTCTGTATCCTGTTCAAGATCATGCGTCATGAGGTTATGGGAGTTTTTCCAACCACTCTACGTGTGCTTTGTGAACTTGGAGAAGGCACTGTGTTCCTCTGAATATTATGTGGAACGTGCTTTGTAAATTCTGTGTATGTGGATCCTTACTATGGGCTATCCAGGTTCTGTACAAAGTTACTGTCTTGTTTTCAGTAAGGGTTAGACTCTATCAGGGCATAGAAAGAATTTCTAATTGCAGCCATTTGATGGAAAGTGTCCGGTTAGGTCATGTTGCTGCTGTTCAGCTCTTGCTGGATCAGTTTGCAGCCAAATGTGAAGCAGCTGGGATACAGATCAGCACGTCCAAATCTGAGGCCATGGTTCTCAGTCAGAAAAAGAGAGCCTTGGCTCTCAAACTATGAACTATCAATGGAACATATACCAGTCTGCATCTTCTAGAGTCTCCTGTAACACAGCCACCAATTGGTGTGACCTCTTTAAACATGAATGACTCTGAACCAAAACCTAATGTTTCAGTTTTTGTTTATATTGAGGCATATAGAAGATGGCGGCTTGGTCAGACTTTTCAATGGTGGAAGAGTTTGTGCTTTGTAACTGTCTTTGAAAGGAGAGTAGTAATGATTCAGTGTTCATTTCCCCAGATGATGTGTTAATGAAAGGTTTGGCACTTCATGTTTAGTTAGCGCTGTTAAAATCATAACATACTGGTTATAAACGCAGCATACTAGTGATTAGTCTGTAACTGTGTTAGTGCATCTTGAAGCTCACACATTGCAGCGTCTTTGTTTGCCAGAGGTGGAATATAAACAATGTGCTGGCAATGACCAAAGTAGATTTCAAAGGACGGTAGAAAGGATGAAACTTCATTGCCAGAAGTTACAGGTTGGGTGGATGTTAAACAGTG
Source organism: Ammoglanis amapaensis (assembly GCA_028566735.1). Lineage (NCBI taxonomy): Eukaryota > Metazoa > Chordata > Actinopteri > Siluriformes > Trichomycteridae > Ammoglanis > Ammoglanis amapaensis. The sequence continues at coordinate 4,274 of JAOUQU010430000.1, read as the reverse complement.
ACAAATGAACAGACATGAACATTAAATACATTCAATGCTAGGATATGGCTAAGTTTTGAACTTCAATATAGTAGAAGCAGGATGGCTAAAGTGTATTTGATACTTTGCCAGTATAATAAAATTATATTTTATATTATTTGTTTGTAATTGATCCCAACCAATAGATCTCGAAGTCAGCTCTGGAACAGCTCTGATTCATCAATGAGCTGTTAAAACTAGGAGACCCCACATGAGCCGCATGGCAAAGTGGTATTCTAACTCTTAACTTTTAGCCCTTTCAGTTGATAGCACTATCCAATAGACTTTTTCTTTGACTTTCTTGACCTTGAATTATGAATTCACTTTTTGTTTTGAGTTTTTCAATCTATATTATACTTTCATTTTTATGACTCTTTAGCCTTGTGTCTAGCATATCAGGTTTATTGTGCCAGGCCTCACAAAGTATGCCTTGCACTGTTTTAGAAGTGATTTGTAACGACATTTTTAATGACGCTTTGTGGTAGTTAAAGTTCTCTTTGGCTATAAAATCTTACGCTCTTAAATTAATATTCCATAACTTGCTGCTGATGTTGAACAGTGTTATGACATTACCTTAGTTCAAACAGTATATATTCATTTGATCCTAAAGTTTGTGAACCAAGTACAATTTCTTCAATTTAATTCATTATAACTTTAATTTACGTTTTTATTCATTATTCAACTATCAGTTTATCCTTGACTGGGTCCTGCTAGGTCCAGTTTTTCATGCAATAGATAAGAAATATCTCATACATTTTTAGTAGCTTCAGTTGTCCTGAGTGCATATATTGATGAGAGGAAAATGGATTACTGACATGGAATGTAGTTACAGTTTTGATTTGTGAGTTCAGGATCAATTTACAAACAATGCCATGAGTTTTTTTTCGTGGTGGTTTACATTTAGTTTTGTACCCCTGGCTTCAACCCAGTTTTAAAAGACAGCTTTTAAAAGTTATAACCCAGTTTTAAAAGTTATAACAGCAGATACCAACAAGTTATCCAGGCATTGGCATTCTTTATGTGGTGGAGACACTGCAATAGCCGGAACACTCCTTCTCTATCCTGCTGTGCTTTGCACTCCATTGTTTAAAACAAATGGTTGATGTACAGCACTACGCCATTCTCCTCCTCCAAAAGCTGAAACAACACGGCCCCCAACTGCTGGTCTGAAACGTCAACCAAGCAAAGAAAATAGGAGAGAAAAAACATGTGAATTGCAAAACAAGTTCAAGGACAGCAGGTTTTATTTGGAGAAAGGCCTGTTAAAGCTTTTTAATAAGACCAATCAGGGGACTGGTATTGACAAAATAGTTAGGTACAAATTGCCGCTGATAGTCAGTCGGCCCCAAAGTTCTATCCTACCTCTTTTTTGGTCTTGGGTCTCAAGCATGCTACAATCATTGCTCTCAAGTGGAGCCCACCTGGTGGCATCTTACTGTGATGTTTTATAAGGTCCATGTGAGTGAGCAGAAGCGAAAACAGATCACAAACATCTAAATCGGCTTTCACCTGAGACACCTGGTGCCTCTTGTCTCTTGGGTTTCTGGACATTGAGGTGGTAAATTTGCTGTGAAATCACCTCAGTCTGATCGCTAACCTCATCTCCAACCTGCTGTGTGACCTCAAAGGGTCCTTGCCACCTGGCGAGTAATTTGGAGCTCGATGTCGGGATAAATACGAATGTTTTATGTGCAAACTTCTGTAGCCGAATACATCTAATACATAAGTCAGCCTGCTTATAAGTGGACAGCAGACACGATTGAGGTAAGAATCATAATTGACAAGAGTGACAAGTGACAAGGTTAAAAAGAGATCTGCACCTTAACTACAATTAGGATTTCCACAGAAGAAGACAAATTACACTTGGACTCTTGTGTGAGAACAAAATGTGTATGAAATAAACGTAAACCCAGATGTTACTTTTATATTGCATTTTTATCACTGCAGATCATGCCTTTTCATGTTGCAATACGAGAATATTTGTTCTAAATTTATGTCTTTAACAAATATATTACTTTATTTTATAACAGTTTGAGTATATAAGTAAATACCGTCTATATTCCACACACATCTCTCATTATTAGTTGTAATGACATTCCATTTATAGATCATTGTAGATTACAGAATGCTTTCCAGCTGTCGCATTACAATTTATACAACTTGTAACTGGTCCAGCAATGCATCATAAGCTACCAGGAATAAACATAACCCAGCAAAATCAGCAATTAGCAAGCTTGTCACTCAGAGCTCCTGATGTGGAATGTTTAATCTGGTATCCGAACGCACCATCTATCATATTTAAGGCTGACGTCTGAAGCCCACAGTAACTCATTTCAGATAAACTCACATTAATTGCTTCCACTGTTAAGTGGGTGGCTTGGTGTGTGGCAGTAGAGCCATCTGCATGCTAATTTACTTCAGACTGAAGTTATGATGAAAATTTGCAATGCTGAGCTAATGGCACATTTGCAGTTATGATGTCTACATTAAACTTATTCTAAAGGAGCCAAAAGAGTAAAGTACAACAAAAACAAAAAATTGTCATCTATTAATTCGGATTGAACCTTTATTTAGTGGACGAAAGTAAAAAAAGAAAATATTATTGTATTTTTTTTATTGCTCTTACTAAGTCACCTTATTGCAATCACTTTTTACTTTGGTATCTTATGAAGGAATATTTTTTTAGGGAGACAGCATATTTTAGTTTTATTATAGTTTATCAGACACCCAGGCAATTTTTCCAATTAAGTGTTATTGCTCTTTATTTGTAAAGTGACATTGGGTTTTCTAAAAAGAATATATAAGTGTAATGTGTTATTATTCATATTATTATTATTATTATTATTATTATTATTATTATTATTATTATTATTATTATTATTATTATTATTATTATTATTATGAGTAGTAGTAGTAGTAGTAGTAGTAGTAGTAGTAGTAGTAGTAGTAGTAATAGTAATAGTAATAAAAGTTATAGTAGTATTTATGTTGTTATTGTATCCACCTATCTTGCATGTTTTGGTCTGTTGGAGGAAACTGGAGCACCTATGGGTATGAGAAGAAACTTAAGAAATTAAAAGAAACCCACTAAGCCACTGTACTGACCCATTTCCAAAATCTTTAACAAAGTAACATGATGGTTTCTTATGTAATGATGACTGGTAAACTATCAATTGTAATAGTAGTTTTATAATTATCTACATTTCTGACTTACTATAATCACATTTTTAGATGTTGGATTGTTCAAACTAACCACAGATAACATAAATTAAATACACATGCAAACATGCAAATTCATATCATTATTTGTTTTATGTTTATTTGTTTTCATTATTAATTATCAATGGCCAAAATTAATTTTGTCAGGGTTACACATTTTGTAAAACAAACTGGCTGTTAAACACATATTTTAAAACAAAATGTTCTATTTCACAATCCACCTTGTTCAGACTCGTGACTAGTTGGGTTGGAGGTGAAAGAAAATACAAAAAAGGTCAAGGAGAGCAAAAAATGGTTTGTAAAAGCAATAAACCACCCTCAAGGTCAGGTGCTACCACAAATATTGATGACCTACGAACATCTTTTTCTATTTTTTAAATAACACGTTACCTTGGGTGTTTCTTGCCTGCACGTACAATCTGAATTTGATTGACCTGTATTTGTAAAAAGATTAATAGGTTACTTATTAAAAATGTGCATTGTAAATAAACAAAATAATATCAAGTATGCCCCATCTTTTATGTTTGCGCTGATAAATGTCACATTTTAATTATTTTATTCATGATATTTATGCCAATTGATTATTCAGTCTCCCACCAAAATAGTTAAAAAAGTATAACATTTATTATTATTAAGAATAATTGGCATGAACAAATTGATAGTCTAAAAGTCTATTACATTTTGTCCCAAATGACCATTATAATGAAGAAAGTATAATGAAGGACACATAAAAATATAAAACAGAACATAATCAACTCTACTATGAAAACATTTCAGGAATGTAACAAACATAATGATGCTGTATCTCCAAATTAACATTTTTATTACTAGTTAGAGTCTTGTTAAGTCTCTGTTGGGTTGTTTGTTTAACGCCCTTCACGATGGCATGGCTGTTATGGAAATTTTGTTGTTTGGTATTAATCCACCACATACTCCCTATATATGTAAACACACACGCAAGAGCGCGCACACACACACACACACACACACACACACACACACACACACACACACACACACACACACACACACACACA